>JBAIZL010000010.1:9243025-9278025 GCA_036971475.1 Prosapia bicincta | reverse complement strand
TCTAAAAGTTAATTGTTAACTTACACTTGGAGGAAAGGTTTTCGTCTTACAACTTCTTCAGCCTCCTTGTTTACGTCAGAAGTAGTAAGACGAAAACGTTTCCTCCAAGTGTAAGTTATCAATTAATAACTTTTAGTTAACAAATGTCTGGTCGCAAGTAATGGCAAAAGTGTAATTTGATATTATTTTTTATAATTGAGTTTTTTACTAATTGAATACTTGACTAGAAACACTGTCGAATATTGATTTCAATGACTATGCCACCATCAGAGAGTATTTGACGTGGCCTGCAGTCTATGAGTTAGCAAGGCTGTCTGAGAGCTGATTGGGGGCTAGAGGATGTATCTTTCCTAAATAACCTCTGATAATCTTTTCTTAAGATTTGTTGCTTTTGTAGTTTGCCCTATCATGGTGACACAATAATGGAATTGTAAGTAAAGCTTTAATGTGTACAACTTTGTTAATTGGTTATTAATTATATTTTGCACTGTGCTATTGGGTTTGGTTATTGTATCCCTGCAAGTGATAAGGTGACAAATGGGAGAAAGATAAAATTATGAAATGATTCTTGCAATTTTACTGCAATCAGTCAGCATGACTAATATTACCAGTAAAAGATAGGAGAGGTTTGTGGACATAACATCTCCTGATACAGACACGTCTAGGATTGTTTACCTCAGTAGGGCTACTTTTTATTAGGGAACATGAAAATGACTACAAATTAAATTCTGCAATTCTGCACAGAGCAGTGGTATATAGTAACTATGCTTAGCTGGTAGATATACTAAACTAAGTGGGTTACTTGCTGACAGGTTTCGAAACAATCATTCCTTTTACAAAACAAAGCCTTTACTGGCGGCGTCACTCTAGGTACAAAGGTTGTGGGGAATGAGATTTATGAGTGCAGATGGGATGGGTTAAGTTGGTTGTTTACTATGGTAGTAGAACAGGCTGTTGGCTTCAAAGTGTGTGAGGTCGTTTAATAGGGTTTCTTTATCTGTTGCATAGTGTTTGTACTTTTCTAAAGGTGTTAGTCTTTTACTTTGCATAGTAAAGTAATTTATATTAGAGTAGTAAAGCCATTACATAATGCCTATCTATAGGTGCGTCGTAAAACTACTACATAATGCCTATCTATAGGTGCGTCGTAAAACTACTACATAATGCCTATCTATAGGTGCGCCGTAAAACTACTACATAATGCCTATCTATAGGTGCGTCGCAAAACTACTACATAATGCCTATCTATAGGTGTGAAGTAAAACTATTACATAATGCCTATCTATAGGTGCGTCGTAAAACTACTACATAATGCCTACCTATAGGTGCGTCGCAAAACTACTACATAATGCCTATCTATAGGTGTGAAGTAAAACTACTACATAATGCCTATCTATAGGTGCGCCGTAAAACTACTACATAATGCCTATCTATAGGTGCGTCGCAAAACTACTACATAATGCCTATCTATAGGTGTGAAGTAAAACTATTACATAATGCCTATCTATAGGTGCGTCGTAAAACTACTACATAATGCCTATCTATAGGTGCGTCGCAAAACTACTACATAATGCCTATCTATAGGTGTGAAGTAAAACTACTACATAATGCCTATCTATAGGTGCGTCGTAAAACTATTACATAATGCCTATCTATAGGTGCGTCGTAAAACTACTACATAATGCCTATCTATAGGTGTGAAGTAAAACTATTACATAATGCCTATCTATAGGTACGTCGTAAAACTACTACATAATGCCTATCTATAGGTGCGTCGCAAAACTACTACATAATGCCTATCTATAGGTGTGAAGTAAAACTACTACATAATGCCTATCTATAGGTGTGAAGTAAAACTACTACATAATGCCTATCTATAGGTGCGTCGTAAAACTACTACATAATGCCTATCTATAGGTGTGAAGTAAAACTATTACATAATGCCTATCTATAGGTACGTCGTAAAACTACTACATAATGCCTATCTATAGGTGCGTCGCAAAACTACTACATAATGCCTATCTATAGGTGCGTAGTAAAACTACTACATAATGCCTATCTATAGGTGTGAAGTAAAACTATGACATAATGCCTATCTATAGGTGCGTCGTAAAACTATTACATAATGCCTATCTATAGGTGCGTCGTAAAACTACTACATAATGCCTATCTATAGGTGTGAAGTAAAACTACTACATAATGCCTATCTATAGGTGCGTCGTAAAACTATTACATAATGCCTATCTATAGGTGCGTCGTAAAACTACTACATAATGCCTATCTATAGGTGTGAAGTAAAAGTATTACATAATGCCTATCTATAGGTGCGTCGTAAAACTATTACATAATGCCTATCTATAGGTGCGTCGTAAAACTACTACATAATGCCTATCTATAGGTGTGAAGTAAAACTACTACATAATGCCTATCTATAGGTGCGTCGTAAAACTATTACATAATGCCTATCTATAGGTGTGAAGTAAAGCTATTACATAATGCCTATCTATAGGTGCATCGTAAAACTACTACATAATGCCTATCTATAGGTGTGAAGTAAAACTACTACATAATGCCTATCTATAGGTGCGTCGTAAAACTATTACATAATGCCTATCTATAGGTGTGAAGTAAAGCTATTACATAATGCCTATCTATAGGTGCATCGTAAAACTACTACATAATGCCTATCTATAGGTGTGAAGTAAAACTACTACATAATGCCTATCTATAGGTGCGTCGTAAAACTATTACATAATGCCTATCTATAGGTGTGAAGTAAAGCTATTACATAATGCCTATCTATAGGTGCATCGTAAAACTACTACATAATGCCTATCTATAGGTGTGAAGTAAAACTACTACATAATGCCTATCTATAGGTGCGTCGTAAAACTACTACATAATGCCTATCTATAGGTGCGTCGTAAAACTATTACATAATGCCTATCTATAGGTGCGTCGTAAAACTACTACATAATGCCTATCTATAGGTGCATCGTAAAACTACTACATAATGCCTATCTATAGGTGTGAAGTAAAACTACTACATAATGCCTATCTATAGGTGCGTCGTAAAACTACTACATAATGCCTATCTATAGGTGTGAAGTAAAACTACTACATAATGCCTATCTATAGGTGTGAAGTAAAACTACTACATAATGCCTATCTATAGGTGCGTCGTAAAACTACTACATAATGCCTATCTATAGGTGTGAAGTAAAACTACTACATAATGCCTATCTATAGGTGTGAAGTAAAACTACTACATAATGCCTATCTATAGGTGTGAAGTAAAACTATTACATAATGCCTATCTATAGGTGCGTCGTAAAACTATTACATAATGCCTATCTATAGGTGTGAAGTAAAACTACTACATAATGCCTATCTATAGGTGTGAAGTAAAACTACTACATAATGCCTATCTATAGGTGTGAAGTAAAACTACTACATAATTCCTATCTATAGGTGCGTCGTAAAACTATTACATAATGCCTTTCTATAGGTGTGAAGTAAAACTACTACATAATGCCTATCTATAGGTGTGTCGTAAAACTATTACATAATGCCTTTCTATAGGTGTGAAGTAAAACTACTACATAATTCCTATCTATAGGTGCGTCGTAAAACTATTACATAATGCCTTTCTATAGGTGTGAAGTAAAACTACTACATAATGCCTATCTATAGGTGCGTCGTAAAACTATTACATAATGCCTATCTATAGGTGCATCGTAAAACTACTACATAATGCCTATCTATAGGTGCGTAGTAAAACTATTACATAATGCCTATCTATAGGTGCGTCGTAAAACTATTACATAATGCCTATCTATAGGTGCGTCGTAAAACTACTACATAATGCCTATCTATAGGTGCATTGTAAAACTACTACATAATGCCTATCTATAGGTGTGTCGTAAAACTATTACATAATGCCTATCTATAGGTGCATCGTAAAACTACTACATAATGCCTATCTATAGGTGCATCGTAAAACTACTACATAATGCCTATCTATAGGTGTGAAGTAAAACTATTACATAATGCCTATCTATAGGTGCGTCGTAAAACTATTACATAATGCCTATCTATAGGTGCATCGTAAAACTACTACATAATGCCTATCTATAGGTGTGAAGTAAAACTATTACATAATGCCTATCTATAGGTGCGTCGTAAAACTACTACATAATGCCTATCTATAGGTGCATCGTAAAACTACTACATAATGCCTATCTATAGGTGTGTCGTAAAACTATTACATAATGCCTATCTATAGGTGCGTCGTAAAACTACTACATAATGCCTATCTATAGGTGCATCGTAAAACTACTACATAATGCCTATCTATAGGTGTGTCGTAAAACTATTACATAATGCCTATCTATAGGTGCATCGTAAAACTACTACATAATGCCTATCTATAGGTGCATCGTAAAACTACTACATAATGCCTATCTATAGGTGTGAAGTAAAACTATTACATAATGCCTATCTATAGGTGCGTCGTAAAACTATTACATAATGCCTATCTATAGGTGCATCGTAAAACTACTACATAATGCCTATCTATAGGTGTGAAGTAAAACTATTACATAATGCCTATCTATAGGTGCGTCGTAAAACTACTACATAATGCCTATCTATAGGTGCATCGTAAAACTACTACATAATGCCTATCTATAGGTGTGTCGTAAAACTATTACATAATGCCTATCTATAGGTGCATCGTAAAACTACTACATAATGCCTATCTATAGGTGCATCGTAAAACTACTACATAATGCCTATCTATAGGTGTGTCGTAAAACTATTACATAATGCCTATCTATAGGTGCGTCGTAAAACTATTACATAATGCCTATCTATAGGTGCATCGTAAAACTACTACATAATGCCTATCTATAGGTGTGAAGTAAAACTATTACATAATGCCTATCTATAGGTGCATCGTAAAACTACTACATAATGCCTATCTATAGGTGCATCGTAAAACTACTACATAATGCCTATCTATAGGTGCGTCGTAAAACTACTACATAATGCCTATCTATAGGTGCATCGTAAAACTATTACATAATGCCTATCTATAGGTGCGTCGTAAAACTATTACATAATGCCTATCTATAGGTGCATCGTAAAACTACTACATAATGCCTATCTATAGGTGTGAAGTAAAACTACTACATAATTCCTATCTATAGGTGCGTCGTAAAACTATTACATAATGCCTATCTATAGGTGTGAAGTAAAACTACTACATAATGCCTATCTATAGGTGTGAAGTAAAACTACTACATAATGCCTATCTATAGGTGTGAAGTAAAACTACTACATAATGCCTATCTATAGGTGTGAAGTAAAACTACTACATAATGCCTATCTATAGGTGCGTCGTAAAACTACTACATAATGCCTATCTATAGGTGTGAAGTAAAACTACTACATAATGCCTATCTATAGGTGTGAAGTAAAACTACTACATAATGCCTATCTATAGGTGCGTCGTAAAACTACTACATAATGCCTATCTATAGGTGTGAAGTAAAACTACTACATAATGCCTATCTATAGGTGTGAAGTAAAACTATTACATAATGCCTATCTATAGGTGCGTCGTAAAACTACTACATAATGCCTATCTATAGGTGTGAAGTAAAACTACTACATAATTCCTATCTATAGGTGTGAAGTAAAACTACTACATAATGCCTATCTATAGGTGCGTCGTAAAACTACTACATAATGCCTATCTATAGGTGTGAAGTAAAACTACTACATAATGCCTATCTATAGGTGTGAAGTAAAACTATTACATAATGCCTATCTATAGGTGTGTCGTAAAGCTACTACATAATGCCTATCTATAGGTGTGAAGTAAAACTACTACATAATGCCTATCTATAGGTGCGTCGTAAAACTATTACATAATGCCTATCTATAGGTGTGAAGTAAAGCTATTACATAATGCCTATCTATAGGTGCATCGTAAAACTACTACATAATGCCTATCTATAGGTGTGAAGTAAAACTACTACATAATGCCTATCTATAGGTGCGTCGTAAAACTACTACATAATGCCTATCTATAGGTGCGTCGTAAAACTATTACATAATGCCTATCTATAGGTGCGTCGTAAAACTACTACATAATGCCTATCTATAGGTGCATCGTAAAACTACTACATAATGCCTATCTATAGGTGTGAAGTAAAACTACTACATAATGCCTATCTATAGGTGCGTCGTAAAACTACTACATAATGCCTATCTATAGGTGCGTCGTAAAACTATTACATAATGCCTATCTATAGGTGCGTCGTAAAACTACTACATAATGCCTATCTATAGGTGTGAAGTAAAACTACTACATAATGCCTATCTATAGGTGTGAAGTAAAACTACTACATAATTCCTATCTATAGGTGTGAAGTAAAACTACTACATGCCTATCTATAGGTGCGTCGTAAAACTACTACATAATGCCTATCTATAGGTGTGAAGTAAAACTACTACATAATGCCTATCTATAGGTGTGAAGTAAAACTACTACATAATGCCTATCTATAGGTGCGTCGTAAAACTACTACATAATGCCTATCTATAGGTGTGAAGTAAAACTACTACATGCCTATCTATAGGTGCGTCGCATAACTACTACATAATGCCTATCTATAGGTGTGAAGTAAAACTACTACATAATGCCTATCTATAGGTGCGTCGCAAAACTACTACATAATGCCTATCTATAGGTGCGTCGTAAAACTACTACATGCCTATCTATAGGTGCGTCGTAAAACTACTACATAATGCCTATCTATAGGTGTGAAGTAAAACTACTACATAATTCCTATCTATAGGTGTGAAGTAAAACTACTACATAATGCCTATCTATAGGTGCGTCGTAAAACTACTACATAATGCCTATCTATAGGTGTGAAGTAAAACTACTACATAATGCCTATCTATAGGTGTGAAGTAAAACTACTACATAATGCCTATCTATAGGTGCGTCGTAAAACTACTACATAATGCCTATCTATAGGTGTGAAGTAAAACTACTACATGCCTATCTATAGGTGCGTCGCATAACTACTACATAATGCCTATCTATAGGTGTGAAGTAAAACTACTACATAATGCCTATCTATAGGTGCGTCGCAAAACTACTACATAATGCCTATCTATAGGTGTGAAGTAAAACTATTACATAATGCCTATCTATAGGTGCGTCGTAAAACTACTACATGCCTATCTATAGGTGCGTCGCAAAACTACTACATAATGCCTATCTATAGGTGTGAAGTAAAACTACTACATAATGCCTATCTATAGGTGTGAAGTAAAACTATTACATAATGCCTATCTATAGGTGTGAAGTAAAACTACTACATAATGCCTATCTATAGGTGTGAAGTAAAACTACTACATAATGCCTATCTATAGGTGCGTCGTAAAACTATTACATAATGCCTATCTATAGGTGTGAAGTAAAACTATTACATAATGCCTATCTATAGGTGCGTCGTAAAACTACTACATAATGCCTATCTATAGGTGTGAAGTAAAACTACTACATAATGCCTATCTATAGGTGTGAAGTAAAACTATTACATAATGCCTATCTATAGGTGTGTCGTAAAGCTACTACATAATGCCTATCTATAGGTGTGAAGTAAAACTACTACATAATGCCTATCTATAGGTGCGTCGTAAAACTATTACATAATGCCTATCTATAGGTGCGTCGTAAAACTATTACATAATGCCTATCTATAGGTGCAACGTAAAACTACTACATAATGCCTATCTATAGGTGCGTCGCAAAACTACTACATAATGCCTATCTATAGGTGCGTCGTAAAACTATTACATAATGCCTATCTATAGGTACGTCGTAAAACTATTACATAATGCCTATCTATAGGTGCGTCGTAAAACTACTACATGCCTATCTATAGGTGCGTCGCAAAACTACTACATAATGCCTATCTATAGGTGTGAAGTAAAACTACTACATAATGCCTATCTATAGGTGCGTCGTAAAACTACTACATAATGCCTATCTATAGGTGTGAAGTAAAACTATTACATAATGCCTATCTATAGGTGCGTCGTAAAACTATTACATAATGCCTATCTATAGGTGCGTCGTAAAACTACTACATAATGCCTATCTATAGGTGTGAAGAAAAACTACTACATAATGCCTATCTATAGGTGCGTCGTAAAACTATTACATAATGCCTATCTATAGGTGTGAAGTAAAACTACTACATAATGCCTATCTATAGGTGTGAAGTAAAGCTATTACATAATGCCTATCTATAGGTGTGAAGTAAAGCTATTACATAATGCCTATCTATAGGTGTGAAGTAAAACTACTACATAATGCCTATCTATAGGTGCGTCGTAAAACTACTACATAATGCCTATCTATAGGTGTGAAGTAAAACTATTACATAATGCCTATCTATAGGTGCGTCGTAAAGCTACTACATAATGCCTATCTATAGGTGTGAAGTAAAACTACTACATAATGCCTATCTATAGGTGCGTCGTAAAACTACTACATAATGCCTATCTATAGGTGTGAAGTAAAACTATTACATAATGCCTATCTATAGGTGCGTCGTAAAACTATTACATAATGCCTATCTATAGGTGCGTCGTAAAACTACTACATAATGCCTATCTATAGGTGCATAGTAAAGTTATTACATAATGCCTATCTATAGGTGTGAAGTAAAACTATGACATAACGCCTATCTATAGGCGCATAGTAAAACTATTACATAATGCCTATCTATAGGTGCATAGTAAAACTATTACATAATGCCTATCTATAGGTGTGAAGTAAAACTACTACATAATGCCTATCTATAGGTGTGAAGTAAAACTATTACATAATGCCTATCTATAGGTGCATAGTAAAACTACTACATAATGCCTATCTATAGGTGTGAAGTAAAACTATGACATAATGCCTATCTATAGGCGCATAGTAAAACTATTACATAATGCCTATCTATAGGTGCATAGTAAAACTATTACATAATGCCTATCTATAGGTGTGAAGTAAAACTACTACATAATGCCTATCTATAGGTGCGTCGTAAAACTACTACATAATGCCTATCTATAGGTGTGAAGTAAAACTATGACATAATGCCTATCTATAGGCGCATAGTAAAACTATTACATAATGCCTATCTATAGGTGTGAAGTAAAACTACTACATAATGCCTATCTATAGGTGTGAAGTAAAACTATGACATAATGCCTATCTATAGGCGCATAGTAAAACTATTACATAATGCCTATCTATAGGTGTGAAGTAAAACTACTACATAATGCCTATCTATAGGTGTGAAGTAAAACTATTACATAATGCCTATCTATAGGCGCATAGTAAAACTATTACATAATGCCTATCTATAGATGTGTAGTAAAACTACTACATAATGCCTATCTATAGGTGTGAAGTAAAACTACTACATAATGCCTATCTATAGATGTGTAGTAAAACTATTACATAATGCCTATCTATAGGTGTGAAGTAAAACTACTACATAATGCCTATCTATAGGTGTGAAGTAAAACTATGACATAATGCCTATCTATAGGTGTGAAGTAAAACTACTACATAATGCCTATCTATAGGTGTGAAGTAAAACTATTACATAATGCCTATCTATAGATGTGTAGTAAAACTATTACATAATGCCTATCTATAGGTGTGAAGTAAAACTACTACATAATGCCTATCTATAGGTGTGAAGTAAAACTATGACATAATGCCTATCTATAGGCGCATAGTAAAACTATTACATAATGCCTATCTATAGGTGTGAAGTAAAACTACTACATAATGCCTATCTATAGGTGTGAAGTAAAACTATGACATAATGCCTATCTATAGGCGCATAGTAAAACTATTACATAATGCCTATCTATAGGTGTGAAGTAAAACTACTACATAATGCCTATCTATAGGTGTGAAGTAAAACTATTACATAATGCCTATCTATAGGTGCGTCGTAAAACTATTACATAATGCCTATCTATAGGTGCGTCGTAAAACTACTACATAATGCCTATCTATAGGTGTGAAGTAAAACTATTACATAATGCCTATCTATAGGTGCGTCGTAAAACTATTACATAATGCCTATCTATAGGTGCGTCGTAAAACTACTACATAATGCCTATCTATAGGTGCATAGTAAAGTTATTACATAATGCCTATCTATAGGTGTGAAGTAAAACTATGACATAATGCCTATCTATAGGCGCATAGTAAAACTATTACATAATGCCTATCTATAGGTGCATAGTAAAACTATTACATAATGCCTATCTATAGGTGTATAGTAAAACTATTACATAATGCCTATCTATAGGAGTAAAACTATTACATAATGCCTATCTATAGGTGTGAAGTAAAACTATTACATAATGCCTATCTATAGGTGCGTCGTAAAACTACTACATAATGCCTATCTATAGGTGTGAAGTAAAACTACTACATAATGCCTATCTATAGGTGTGAAGTAAAACTATTACATAATGCCTATCTATAGGTGCGTCGTAAAACTATTACATAATGCCTATCTATAGGTGCGTCGTAAAACTACTACATAATGCCTATCTATAGGTGCATAGTAAAACTATTACATAATGCCTATCTATAGGTGCGTCGTAAAACTATTACATAATGCCTATCTATAGGTGCGTCGTAAAACTACTACATAATGCCTATCTATAGGTGCATAGTAAAACTATTACATAATGCCTATCTATAGGTGCATAGTAAAGTTATTACATAATGCCTATCTATAGGTGCATAGTAAAGTTATTACATAATGCCTATCTATAGGTGTGTAGTAAAACTATTACATAATGCCTATCTATAGGTGCATAGTAAAACTATTACATAATGCCTATCTATAGGTGCATAGTAAAGTTATTACATAATGCCTATCTATAGGTGCATAGTAAAGTTATTACATAATGCCTATCTATAGGTGTGTAGTAAAACTACTACATAATGCCTATCTATAGGTGTGAAGTAAAACTATTACATAATGCCTATCTATAGGTGCGTCGTAAAACTATTACATAATGCCTATCTATAGGTGCGTCGTAAAACTACTACATAATGCCTATCTATAGGTGCATAGTAAAACTATTACATAATGCCTATCTATAGGTGCATAGTAAAGTTATTACATAATGCCTATCTATAGGTGCATAGTAAAGTTATTACATAATGCCTATCTATAGGTGTGTAGTAAAACTATTACATAATGCCTATCTATAGGTGCATAGTAAAACTATTACATAATGCCTATCTATAGGTGCATAGTAAAGTTATTACATAATGCCTATCTATAGGTGTGTAGTAAAACTATTACATAATGCCTATCTATAGGTGCATAGTAAAACTATTACATAATGCCTATCTATAGGTGCATAGTAAAACTATTACATAATGCCTATCTATAGGTGCATAGTAAAGTTATTACATAATGCCTATCTATAGGTGCATAGTAAAGTTATTACATAATGCCTATCTATAGGTGTGTAGTAAAACTATTACATAATGCCTATCTATAGGTGCATAGTAAAACTATTACATAATGCCTATCTATAGGTGCATAGTAAAGTTATTACATAATGCCTATCTATAGGTGTGTAGTAAAACTATTACATAATGCCTATCTATAGGTGCATAGTAAAACTATTACATAATGCCTATCTATAGGTGCATAGTAAAGTTATTACATAATGCCTATCTATAGGTGTGTAGTAAAACTATGACATAATGCCTATCTATAGGCGCATAGTAAAGCTATTACATAATGCCTATCTATAGGTGCATAGTAAAGCTATTACATAATGCCTATCTATAGGTGTGTAGTAAAACTATTACATAATGCCTATCTATAGGTGCATAGTAAAACTATTACATAATGCCTATCTATAGGTGCATAGTAAAGTTATTACATAATGCCTATCTATAGGTGTGTAGTAAAACTATGACATAATGCCTATCTATAGGCGCATAGTAAAGCTATTACATAATGCCTATCTATAGGTGCATAGTAAAGCTATTACATAATGCCTATCTATAGGTGCATAGTAAAGCTATTACATAATGCCTATCTATAGGTGTGTAGTAAAACTATTACATAATGCCTATCTATAGGTGCATAGTAAAACTATTACATAATGCCTATCTATAGGTGCATAGTAAAGTTATTACATAATGCCTATCTATAGGTGTGTAGTAAAACTATGACATAATGCCTATCTATAGGCGCATAGTAAAGCTATTACATAATGCCTATCTATAGGTGCATAGTAAAGCTATTACATAATGCCTATCTATAGGTGCATAGTAAAGCTATTACATAATGCCTATCTATAGGTGTGTAGTAAAACTATTACATAATGCCTATCTATAGGTGCATAGTAAAACTATTACATAATGCCTATCTATAGGTGCATAGTAAAGTTATTACATAATGCCTATCTATAGGTGTGTAGTAAAACTATGACATAATGCCTATCTATAGGCGCATAGTAAAGCTATTACATAATGCCTATCTATAGGTGCATAGTAAAGCTATTACATAATGCCTATCTATAGGTTTGTAGTAAAACTATTACATAATGCCTATCTATAGGTTTGTAGTAAAACTATTACATAATGCCTATCTATAGGTGCGTAGTAAAACTATTACATAATGCCTATCTATAGGTGCATAGTAAAGTTATTACATAATGCCTATCTATAGGTGTGTAGTAAAACTATTACATAATGCCTATCTATAGGCGCATAGTAAAGCTATTACATAATGCCTTTCTATAGGTTTGTAGTAAAACTATTACATAATGCCTATCTATAGGTGCATAGTAAAGTTATTACATAATGCCTTTCTATAGGTTTGTAGTAAAACTATTACATAATGCCTATCTATAGGCGCATAGTAAAGCTATTACATAATGCCTTTCTATAGGTTTGTAGTAAAACTATTACATAATGCCTATCTATAGGTGCGTAGTAAAACTATTACATAATGCCTATCTATAGGTGCATAGTAAAGTTATTACATAATGCCTATCTATAGGTGTGTAGTAAAACTATTACATAATGCCTATCTATAGGTGTGTAGTAAAACTATTACATAATGCCTATCTATAGGTGCATAGTAAAACTATTACATAATGCCTATCTATAGGTGCATAGTAAAGTTATTACATAATGCCTATCTATAGGTGTGTAGTAAAACTATGACATAATGCCTATCTATAGGCGCATAGTAAAGCTATTACATAATGCCTTTCTATAGGTTTGTAGTAAAACTATTACATAATGCCTATCTATAGGTTTGTAGTAAAACTATTACATAATGCCTATCTATAGGTGCGTAGTAAAACTATTACATAATGCCTATCTATAGGCGCATAGTAAAACTATTACATAATGCCTATCTATAGGTTTGTAGTAAAACTATTACATAATGCCTATCTATAGGTGCGTAGTAAAACTATTACATAATGCGTATCTATAGGTGTGTAGTAAAACTATTACATAATGCCTATCTATAGGTGCGTAGTAAAGCTATTACATAATGCCTATCTATAGGTGCGTAGTAAAGCTATTACATAATGCCTATCTATAGGTGCGTAGTAAAACTATTACATAATGCCTATCTATAGGTGCGTAGTAAAGCTATTACATAATGCCTTATTATAGATGTGTAGTAAAACTCACCGTATTTCTCTGAGTTGCATCACTTTCATCGTCCCAACTGAGTTTCTTCACTCTTCGAGGAATAGAGCCTGATGGCCAGCTCACACCGCCTTTGTTTTGGTTGTTGTTGGTGTTTGGACTTGGAGTTCTGGATTCGCTCTGTGGAACTGTTGGAGGTGCTGGTGCTACCTTTTGTTTATTTGCACTGTGTTGTGCGACTGATTGATTGTGTGTTCTCTTTGGTGCGTGACTCATTCTTGCAGCCGTATTTCGGGCCATTATACCTAAACAAATATTATATTACTAATTTATTTTTAATGCATTATTTTTACCACATAATTGTTGTTTAATTTCATCATGTTTTAAAAAAAATATTGTTTCAGATGTTTGCTATGTAATTTATGTGTAATCAAAATAAACAAAAAAATTAATAGTCAATTTCTATTAAATAAAAAAAAATAATTTTATTTGAGTGTTTTTACTACTTAATTACAATTAATATAAATAAAGTAACATAACCTATGCGTTAAAACAACTGTTCTACAACATACCCTATAATATAAAATCAGCTATTTAATGAAATTATATGGTATCACTTACTTTAAGCTACATCGGAAGAAAAACTGTATTGCATATCTGGTACCTTATGTGAAAACCTTTTCTCCCATATAAAACTGTTTAATTAATTAAATTTAATTAATGAATTATAATCAGAAAAAATTGTATTAACATCAAGTGACATCCACTACTATTTTAAAAAGATGTATCTGAACTTGAGTGAATGAATAAAAAGTATTTTACTTGGTACAGATTCGTCGACACTATCATAATATTATATAAAGGTAACACACGCCGAGCTCACAATTCCATACACCAAAAGCTAACATATACACCATCGAAACAGAACAAAAAACGCAACTTCCTAGAATTTACAATTAAATGTACAGATAAACAAACACATAAAATCAAATAACAACAAATATAAGTAAGTGCTACTATAGGTAAGTTTGTAAAATATTTTAAAGAGTTTTAGTGGAAACTCACGTGAAGTCGGAATTAACAAGTATAAAAAAAAGGATTTTATTAATGTTTGAAGATTTGAACAAGATGTTTATAGTGGGAATGTGAACTAATAGAAGTAATTGAAAAAATCATTTATGTTTACTACAAATTCTGGGTTTAAGTAGATGATTCAAGGATATAATATTAGCCTCATTAGAGTAACACAATGAATATGCCTTAAAAACTTCTAAATACAACTGAAAATTTTACCCACGGCCTAAGCCCATGTTTTGGAAGGTAAAATAAATCTGCAAAACATAGCCCAAAATATAAAGTTACAAAATTTTCAACAAAAATTTAGCCAAACAACACACATGGACTTGAGTTTTGTAAAAGTATTTACAAACATATATGTTGACTGTTATATTACCTTCTACAAAATTCAAAGCTATTTTCTGGAAACTATAAAAGTTGTAGCTAGTAAGGGATGTACCCAAGAAATCCAAATGCTTATGGACCGATTCTCGATTCCAGGAATCGTCGATTCTAATGGTATCAAGGAATCGTCGATTCTACATTGATTGAAGTGCCTATTCCGATTATTGTTTTTTAACTATAAAAAAAGAATTTATGGTGTAATTTATAGGAAATATGATTAATTATCAACTATGTCTTATTTTTTAGTATTAGTTGTTTGAATGAATTAAACTATTAAAGCAAGTGTCTACTTAAGGTCATGATAATATTATAATTATTTATGGCCCAACAACAAAGATGATCAGGACCATTTCCAGTTTGTTTGTCACCCCTCTTCTCGCTATGCTGTCTCACACAAACTCTCTCTCTCAAAAACCCCCCATCGAAACCAAACACAAAGAAAAAGTAGTTCTAATTTCTCCAGATATACAAACTGAATGGCTATTACTGAAGTTATAATAAAATTGTGAACTTCAGTTAATTATTTTAATTTTAAATATATCATTACTTTTATCCAATATTTTTCTCACTCTTTCAGAGTGAATATTCCTATTTATAAAACAAGGTCGAATGTTTTGAGTAGCCTATTACACATTAAAACAAAACTTTTAAAAGGCTTCCCCATATGACCAAGATGTTAACTAAATTCATTATTAAAGAATATCATGTAGATTTATGTAATTTGAAAGAATTGAGAATCGACTTAAGAATCGAGAATTGAAAGAAAAATTTGAGAATCTAAACTGAAAACTCCAGGTATTGGCCCATTCCTAATTTTTAGTGCCATAACTTAACAACATTTGTATCAAGAGAAATAATCACATAAGTAATATGTAAAAATGCAATGATTTGTTTTGCAAAATCTACAAACGTTTTTTCAGAAATATATAAATGTACTAAATTTTAACTTATGATTTATTTTTGAAAGTTATAATTTACAATATTCAGATATTGCATAGTAGTACAATATATATTATTACCATAAAAATATTGCCAAAACTTCAATACGACAAAAATAATAAAAAATAACTAATATTAAAAATTATGTAACATTAAAACCTAATTTCCATTTCGATGAGCATGGCATCATTAATGGGTCTTATTACAATAATTTTGGTCAGTCTAGTTTGTAAAGGATTGTATTCTAGATTGTAATTTTGTAATAGGACACTCTGATGATGATATGGTCATCAAATGTGCATAAGGGTTTAATCTTAGGCAACTTGTAATATTAGATAGTTTTTCATTATACTTGTTGATTCCATCTTCACGTGATCTACTAGCTTCCACTAAAACACTTGTAAATATTTACAAACTTGCCTATAGTAGCACTTTATATTTGTTGAGGACGGGCGCTTTTGGGAGATGTGTCCCATTGTCAACGCAGACCGTAACTGATCTCAAGGTTGACGTAGGTTAGGGTGTTAGGGTAGGGGTGATATATTATGTGAGGGGTGTGTGAGTTTGTTTTTTAGGCGGTTGTATAACTTGTCAAAACTAACATACACCATCAAATCAGAACAACCAAACTCTCTCAACTTCCTGGACCTTACAATTAAACGTACAGACAAACAAACACATAAATTCAACATATACTGATACCTACCAACACCAATACTAACTACCATTCACATCTCCTCTAACCACCCACACCAACATAAACTAGCCACTTACAACACCATGATATATCGCCTGCTTAAAACACAGTTAGACAAAGAAGAACACTGCCAAGAGTTAAACACCATAAAACATATAGCACAAACTAACGGATACAACATAAGAATGATTGACAAATTATACAACTGCCTAAAAACAAACTTAATAACCCAAATACAAACACACAACACGACAAACCCATAAAATACCTAAAAATACCATACAGATCATCCAAAACCCACAATCTAACGAACACACTACAAAAATACAATTACAAAATAGCCTAATCCACACACAACACTCTCAATAAACAATTTAAACCCAACAACAAAATCGACGACATTTACAACACCACTGGAGTTTAGAAACTAACTTGCAGTTCATGCCCCAGTTTTTACATAGGTCAGGCAGGGAGATCCTATACACAAGAACATTACCAAGAACATATAAACAAACTAACACACAATAACTACCAATCAAACTTCGCCGATCATCTTAATTCCACAAAACATGACTATATACACATAGCATCAAACCTACAAATTCTTCATAAACTCAGAAATAACCAACGTTACACAACCGAACAATACAAAATATACAGACACTTCAAACTACACCCTACACACATACTCAATACACAATTACATTACAACTCACACGCACTTTTTGACATCAAAACTACTAATACTCACAAAATACACCCACACCACCACCATTATACCCTACCCCACTCTAATACCCTAACCTACAAAAACCTTGAGAGCAGTTACGGTCTGAGTTGACAATGGGACACATCTCCCAAAACTATCATCCTCAACAAATATAAGTAAGTGCTACTATAGGCAAGTTTGTAAATATTTACAAGCGCTATAGATTTTTTTTATTATTTTTGTGGCATTGGGGTATTGCGAATATTTGTATTGTATTTATTATAGTTTGGTTATATAATTATAAACTGTTTTACACATCAAATGAATAACTTAATAGACAATGAACACAAGAATCATAATTTGATTTTTGTTGTTATGTATCTACTACAATCTTATTTACTTTTGACAGTCGCTGTGTACTGCGAATTGACTGGTGGTAGAGTGGTTTCGTTAATGTTACTGCTACCCAGGAACACTGGGTTCTCGACTTTATTAACCAACGCTAAATTTGTCTCTACAGTGGCTATATTCCTGCTATTGGGCGGCAACTTCTCTGGTTCTATATTGTTGCTGATTAAGCTACCAGTTTTGTCGTCTCTGTTTCCAGACTTTGGTTGTTTGCTGAAAATTAGAGCAAATCTTTAATATTTATACAAATCGAGGATGGTGTATTTCTGACTTACCAAGCGTTGTTAAATTCTTATTTACTTCATAGATCCTCCACCTGTGTACTCTATCAGAGTGCTATAACAAAACAAACTCCTAATGAATAATAATTAGATAATGCTAAATAAATAGAAATAAATCATGTTTAATTCCTAGAGGAGAAATAAGATACTGCAACAAGTTTAATTAATTACTGTATGTGTGTTGCAAATGGGAGGGAAATTTCATAGTTTCATATAAGCTTCTGAGCTAAGATCTTAGCTTTTCCACTGAAATTTGGTTTCCCACCGATTGTTATTTTAAAATAACTTTAAAATGGAATCTTTTCATTCATAGATTTTGCTGTCTTCATTTCTTGAAGAATTTTCATGTATGTTTCAAGCACTGACACAAGGTTTAAAGTGTAGGTTTGCTCCTTTTAATGTCTTAAATTGTTATTCGTCCAACTCCATACATCTCAGCCAACTGTTTACCCGAAACTCCTTTATCTGACTGACCTATAATTAGTTTATTCACTAATGATGAGACAACTTGTTTTATTTTATGAGCCATGGTGAACAACAAAATACACTCACAAACAAAACAACAGACCGAAACAAAAGAGTACATCAAGAGACTGACTGATTAGTTGGGGCGTCGACCTAGGGATGAACAAATACCAACTACTACCACAACTGTACTGAGACAGTGAGACAGCATCCAAATAAAATTTGCACTGCACCTACACTAGCTTAGTGTAGAAAAGACCAATAGTGCATGTGGCAGAATCATTATTTTGGAAATCGCAATAATAATTGTCTTAACACAAACTCACAAATCGTAAATAAAACTATCTGATGTATAATTCACCTGACCATCATCAGTTTGTAAATGCGAGGAGGTGCAACCTCATATGAGTCTTATAAAGGGCGGCATAGAGCCTAAAAGATCTAACCTACATGTTAAATATTTGTGTACTTACTGCTTGTGTATGTATAATATAAGTATGACAATAATTAAGCCCAGGATTCCAAGAATTGAGCCAAAAATGAGGACCACTGTGTGATTGGCTGCAGGCCAGGAGACCCCCGCTCTCATAACCACAGCCTCTGGTAGGTGGACAATCACGGGAACTGAAGTCTGAAACATTCAGAAATATTCAGTGATTAGTGGAATGAAATTTTAAATAAAGAAATGTTATTATAAAACAAGTTGGCAAATACTCAAATATTTATGTTTCTAAAATGTGGACAAAAAGGGAAACACAAATGTTCATGGACAAGATCTGAAGTAAACGCAAAAACATTAATCAGTCCCTTTTCATTTTGGTTGCGCCTTAAAACAACGTATAATTATATAAAAAAATATTTTACTTTTCTCAAAGTAAATATGGTATGATAATATTTATGAAAAATCAATCTATGGTTTTATTACTGCGGAGCTAATCCATCAATTTTTAAATGTTTTTTTGGTGTTCTCCAACTGTAGCTTGTCAAGAGTGATTGTACAATAAATCTCTGGTAAAAATAGTTAAAATTGTTTATGTAGGGTTACAGGGAATCTATGTTGTGTAATATTTTAAAACTAAATAAAGTAACTGAGAAGAAGGGATGTTAAATAAATGTCTGTAAATAAAATATGTAGTAATATGCAATAACAACAGTTCAATATCGAAATCTTGTTGCTGTTTATGACGAGCTGGTTGTAAATTACAAATTAGTCATTTACAACAGTTCACTTATAAATTGTAGTCAGAGCTGGTCTCGCAACAAAAACTGCGAAAAATCTTATATTTAAAATTGTAATTATTAATTTAATATTGATAATGACTCCTTTTTACACCATTAACATAGTTTAGGAGAGAGAATATTTAAGGAATGTATGGGACCAGTGCTGCGCTTTAACCCTCGGTGTAGTCCAGAGTTTTTGTTTAGGCTGCAACGTACATCATTATCTGTTGTTTCTCATCTACCCTACTCACTGACTCTGTGCATTTTGTAATTGTTTAGTAAAGTTGTTTGAGCTACGCCTGTAGTTATGAGTGAACCAAAGCGTGCAAGGTTTTTATGTGCAGGTATTTTTGATGGACTTATGCGTGATTTCTTGTCAGATTCCTCGTGTCTTACTGCACTAAGCCTAAGAAAACAGTAGCCCTTCTGTCCACGATACAAGAAGACCACAAGATTGACCAAGATTCAATGGATTTACAAAGCAAAGCGTGCAAGGTTTTTATGTGCAGGTATTTTTGATGGACTTATGCGTGATTGCTTGTCAGATTCCTCGTGTCTTACTACTGCACTAAGCCTAAGAAAACAGTAGCCCTTCTGTCCACGATGCAAGAAGACCACAAGATTGACCAAGATTCAATGGATTTACAAAGCAAAGCGTGCAAGGTTTTTATGTGCAGGTATTTTTGATGGACTTATGCGTGATTTCTTGTCAGATTCCTCGTGTCTTACTGCACTAAGCCTAAGAAAACAGTAGCCCTTCTGTCCACGATGCAAGAAGACCACAAGATTGACCAAGATTCAATGGATTTACAGAAACCAGAAATAACTACTTTTTATAACAAGACAAAAATTGAAGTTGACGTAATAGACCAAATGTGTGCCAAATACGATGTAGAAAGAAATACGAAATGATAGCCTATGGTTCTATTTTTTTATCTTCTAAACATAGCAGCCATCAATGCGTTCAGAATTTACATTACTAAGAAAGCCGGACGGTCACCATTGTCAAGAAGTGAGTTTATTACAAATATTGCTTGGGATCTAATTGTTCCTAAAATAAGAGAAAGGGTTGATGTTACTATGTTATCTGTAGAACTCTAAGTTCTACAAGGAGGCAAGAAGTTCTACCCTGGCCTGAACGTCAACCTATAGACTAGGTTGGGCGACCCAGAAGTGCTGCAACCAATGTGGAGATATGCCATGACCACACTCTGCAAGTATGTGACATTTGTATTGAGGCTTCACACCAGTAAAACATTACAAAGAACAATAGTAACATCGTTGTTTGTAATTGCATAGTTCGACCCATTTAAACCTGAAATATATTTATTTGGTAAAAAACACTTTATTACATATAACAATGTATTGTTAATGTTTTTTTTAAAATCTGTTCAATATATCTGATGAATTTAATGAATTTTATAGGATCATTATCCTAATTTTTTTTGGTTTTATGCTCCTAAAGTTGAGAGTATTTTGTAACTAAAATTAATATAATCAGATTACAATATTTATAACCAATTTAAAATTAAAATTTTACATTATTTTTTTACAAATATGTCAAAAAGTATAATATGAAACAGTTACGACAATAACACATTAAACAAATATTTTCGAATTATACATTTTTAATTAAAAGGGAGTGGGCTACAGTGGTAGCTCATGCGCCTAAATGTGTTACTTTTAACCACTCGCCTACCAAAGGGTTAACCTTCTCTGCTGAGTTCACCTGGGGACTGTAGTAGCAAAGAACTCTGGCCATTCGACTAAGCCACACCTAGATATGAATAACAAGTAATAGTAAATGTTAACAGAACAAAGCTTCACCTGTCTCGGTGGAATTCCAGTGTCTGTGGCTACAGCCACCAAGTGTGCTGTACTGCTGTTGAGAGCAGACAAATCTCGAATCATAATTTCTCCTGAATTATCAACATAAAACATCCTGAAACACAAGAAATATTTAATTATTGAATTCTGTAGTCCATTACGTTCGGTGAATCTTAATTAATCACTTTTGCATTAATTTATGACTATTCGAACTTTAAATTTTGTAAATTTGTAAAAACTTACTTAGACAGAACGTTTTTGATTGCTGAATAGCCATCTTCATCAGTGTCTTCTGCTTGGAGTTTTTTTAAGGTAAAGCGGAGACAGTTTTAAAGGCAGGTTTTCGATAGTATCAAAGAGTATGAGTGATTTATATTGGGTTTGTTCGTTTAATATGTTTGTATTTTGTGTTTTTGTAAATTTCATATTAATCTAGTGTGTTGAGATGTGGTCCATTTTTGTTGATGAGTAAGATTTTTAGGTTATGGTAAATGTTTGTGTATTTGTGTCCTGTTTCTTTTATGTGATTGTGAAATGCTGAGTTGGTGTTCTGTTTGTGTTCCTCGACTCTTTGTTTAAAGCTACGACCTGTTTGCCCAATGCAGAATTTGTTGCACTTATTGCAGTTTATTTTGTATAGGGGGGTGATGTTGATCGCCTGCACGTGGTGCCCCCTGCCTGAAATAACTGAACGATCAACACGAGGCTCGCCTTCAGCACGCTGACCATAAAATGAGAGGCCTTCAACAAAAAACAAGAGTTTTAAACGGTCCTTCTCAGCGGTCCTTCTGTATTGGAATGCTGGAGGCCTCAACAGCAGTAAATTTGTAGAATTTAAATGAAACGTCATCAATTTCGACGTAGATATATATTTTATAGCCGAAGCCGGAGCGGCAACGGACAATATCCAATACTACAACATAGCTAACTACATGACTTACACGCTGAATCGATCTCGACAAATAGCATCAGGAATTATTGCCGGAATAAAAAGTGACCTGCGTGCCAAGTTTAAGACACTCCATGAGATGCGGGAGGGGGACAAGGCCGAAATTGTTCTTGTCGAAGTCTGGAAGTGTAAAAAATGTTTCAGCATTGTAAGCCTTTACAACCCACCGGGAAATACAACTTTATACATGGAAGTCATGCTTCAACCAAACAGCATTATAGTTGGAGACTTCAACGGCCCGTCCACAAGAAGGGGTTACTCCGCGACGACCCAAGCCGGTGAAAGGGTAGAAGAGATGGTTGACAACAATTTATTGGAAGTGGTTGAAACACCCCCAACATTCCTGTCGTACTCTGGCAGTACTACTAGACCGGACCTGGTGATCCTGGATCCGCAACTGTCTCAAAAAACTAAAGTTAGGCTTCTGGATGACGCAGCAGGGTGCGGACACCGAGCAATACTGATACATACAAGCCTAGTTAAAACGCTCAAACCTCCTTCTAGAGCACCCCGATGGAATTTTGTGAAGGCAAACTGGACGGCGTATCGCGCACTTACGGACGACATCGTAGCAGAAAGCATTGACTGGAGTTCGCTGGCGAAAGCTGTCGAGAGCTTTAATAAAACAATCCTAGAATGCAGCACGTCCTGCATACCAAGAGGTCAGGTCAAAGCCTACCGGCCCTTCTGGAGTAACAAACTAAATGAACTGAAAAATATAAGGAATGCAGCAAGAAGGGAAGCAGAAAGAACAAATGATATCCTCGACTGTTCGGCCTTACGCAGGGCACAAGCACAACTTCAAAAAGAAATAAAACAATCTAAAAGAGAATCCTTCCGAAAATTTCTAGGCACCCTTGACTTTCGGAAGGATGGGGCAAAAGCACACAAATTTATATCGCGACTCAATAGTGACTCACCGCCTGCAGAGCAAGAACCCTTCATGAAAGGAACAAGATGCTATACTGAACCACGAGATATCGCTAACCTACTGTGTAAGCACTATGTGAACATCAGTTGTGTAAACCAGCCTAAAAGTGCATACAAAAAGCTGTTAAAGCAGCCCAAAAGCTCATGCCCAACTAGAGAAGACAGCAGAATATGCTCAGAGGATTTCACGTTGGCCGAGTTGGAACAAGCACTCCAGAAAACAAAAACAAGGAAAGCTCCAGGTGTGGATCACATTTTCTCAGAATTCCTTATTAACTTGGGCCAAAAGGCAAAATTGCTTTTCTTGGAGATAGTGAACCTATCCTGGGCTAGCCATGTACCTCATCAATGGCGAAAAGGTGAAATAGTGCCAATCCATAAGAAGGGCAAACCTATCAGCGAAGCAGGAAGCTACAGACCAGTTGCTCTAACGAGTGCATGCAGTAAAGTAATGTAAAGAATGTTTGCCCGCCGAC
Organism: Prosapia bicincta; assembly: GCA_036971475.1. Taxonomy (NCBI): domain Eukaryota; kingdom Metazoa; phylum Arthropoda; class Insecta; order Hemiptera; family Cercopidae; genus Prosapia; species Prosapia bicincta. Next base: position 9,253,915 of record JBAIZL010000010.1, on the reverse strand, counting down.
TGAGCCAATTCTTCGATTTACACAACACCATCGACGATGACCAAGTAGGATTCAGACCGAGACGAAGTACAATGGATCAAGTAGTATACTTCTCACAGTGTGTCAAAGACGGCTTCCAAAGGAAAATGTCCACCCTGTCTGTACTAATAGAACTAAAAAATGCCTACGACACCGTTTGGAGAGAAATGCTCATACACAAGCTAGCCCAAAGTGGAGTTAGGGACAATTTATATAAGTGGATCAAATCCTTTCTGTCGCAACGACTTATTAGAGTAAGATATACAGGAGGAATGTCCAAATATCGTATCCAAAGACAGGGATTGGCACAAGGAGCCGTAATCAGTTGTATACTCTTTAATTTGATGATCAATGACGTTCTCACGGCAGTTCGAGCAGTGCCTGGAGTGCAAGGCCTACTCTATGCAGATGATCTAATTCTCTGGGCTAGTGGTAGCAACATCAAATCACTAGAAGAAGCAATAAACAAGGCACTAACTAACCTGCTGCTTTGGACGGAGACTAACGCGATGTGTGTGAATGCGAATAAATCAATTTACCAACTTCTTACACTTTCAACCTGAAATCTCTCTGCGATACGGGAATAGCGAACTCATGGAGAGCAATATCTGCAAATACCTGGGAGTTTCAATAGATTCCAAAATGACCTGGAAACCACACATCAAAGAAAGCGCCAACAGAGCCATTAAAAGAGCAAGATTGCTGAAACGCCTAACTGCCACAACATGGGGAGCAAATCAGGATGTACTGAACACAGCGTACAAAACATATATACGCCCCATACTCGAGTACGGAGCTGAAGCAACAATCACAGCGTCAAACACCACATCCCAAATCTTGGATAGAACCCAAAATGCAGTGCTCCGAGTCATCACTGGTGCACCAAAATCAACCCCGATAGCAGCAATGGAGGCACAGTTGGAAACAGAGCCAATGCAGTTTAGAAGAGACAAACTCAGCCTCGGGTTTTGGGAGAGAAACAAAAGGACGTACAGCCACCGATGGGCAAACTTTAAAGAAGCCACAACGAGGCTAAAAACACAAAAAACTCCGATAACCACATATAATGAGTTGATTAAAAAATACAACATCAACATTGGCACTCATACATCAGATATAGGGACACATGAAGTGTTCAATTCACTGCCCAAGGGAATCCTAAATCTTCTTGACCACAATATCCCAAAGAAAGATTGTAACTCACTAGAACTAAAGGCTGCAGCCCTCAGAACCATCAACACAGTCTATCCAGAGACACAGTGGCTACATGTATATACCGATGGATCGTGCCTCCCAGACAAAGGACAGACTGGAGCTGGTTATTACTGTAATCTTTTCGAAGGATCGCTAGCAGTTGGCAACAACCAAAGTAACTTTGACGGTGAAATAACCGCCATACTAGCGGCATCAAACGAAATGAAGAAAATAAAGACACCGGCACAAGCAGTCTTTCTTGCAGACTCAATGGCTGCAATAATGTACGTAACAAATAACAAGAAGACCGATTGCAGATCCACTCTAGCCTGTCGTCAAAATTCGTCAAAACTAATGAATAGGGGATGGAAAATTGAATTACAATGGATCCCCAGCCACGTGGATATAAGAGGTAATGAATTAGCCGACTCATTGGCAAAAAAAGGAACAACGCTCCCACAGCCGAGCGTAGCAACTTCGCTCCCCTCCATAAAAATACAAATAAATGCTGCAATAAAGAGGAGCACTCAAGCCTACTTAAGGGAAGCATCTCTTAATAAACGTTGGGCTACTCTTGTCGAAAATGGGCAAATTAACAACATGTTACCCCGACGGGACGGGGTTGCACTTTTTAGACTCACAACTGGACACGACTACCTAGCTGCACACCTAAACAAGATACACGTCTTCTCGTCTCTTAGGTGCACCTTTTGTGACAGCGGGGAGGACATGACAGCTGAGCACCTCCAGTCATGTACAGCTCTGGACCATAGACCCCTGAATGACACGAAGGAAGAAGAGATTTCTCGCCTCTACTGGTCAGCGCGCCACCAAATGGCCCAACAGCCAAGAGTGGGCGTTAGCTAGTAAGTAAGTTTATTTTGTATACACCTGGTGCTTTTAGTTTATCTTTGTTGTTGGTGTTGTGTTGTATTTTCTATTGTAACTTGTTATTAGTTTTGTATGCTATTTTTTTAATTTTAGTGTTTTTTTATATATTGTGCTATTGTTTGTCTATTATTGTGGTGTTGTATCCATTTGTGTATGCTAATTTTTAATGGTGTCTAGTTCTTTGTTTATGTTTTCTGTGGTCATTGGAACTTCTTTAACACATTTGCTACAGAGCATATATGCCCCATCTAGTTTTGCACGACGGACCGGAGGTAAGAATTCGACCACATTACTGTGGGCCTGACCTTTATTAAAGGCCAAAAGGGGAAAGTTGTTATAACTTATTATACTTCATACAAACTCTTGGCGTATGTGTGTTTGTTGTATATTTTTGTTTTTGCTGTTTTTAGTGTTTTTTTAGGATGGCGCTTATATGAGCCGGTTGGTATATAGCACAAAAATCTTATCATGTTATGGGGTTCCATACATACGGGGTCCTACATATGAGGCACTACAGTGCGGCCCCTCAAATCCGAAACCAAATGTGATTTTGGTGAAAACAAATTTTTAAAAGAATGTAAAATTTAATAAGTTATAAAAAGTATATAGGCTATTAAATTTTGTTACTTACATAAAACAGAGCTTAGACGTGTAATATATTAGAAATAACATTATATACACGTAAAAACAGAAATGTAATACAAAGGCTTACGTCAACAAACTCCCAACTAACTGTCTTGGCTAGTCATGCTAGACAGATTGCTTATATAGGCTACATATCTTATTGAAGTTTTGAGTGTATTATAATAGTGTAGGCGAGGAGTTTTCCCACCCTATCCAACACAAACACGCTGCCTTCAGATCTATAAACTTAAAGAAGTCCCAATGACCACAGAAAACATAGACAAAGAACTAGACACCATTAAATATTTAGCATACACACATGGATACAACACCACAATAATAGACAAACTATGGCGCAATATACAAAAAAACACTAAAATTAACACTACAGACATGGAAAACAAATACATCACAATACCGTACATAAACAAAACATCAAATAAAATAGCCTACAAATTTCAAAAAAAACAAGATACAAAATAGCATACAAAACGAATAACAATTTACAATACAAAATACAACACGACACCAACAACAAAGATAAACTAAAAGCACCAGGTGTATACAAATTAAACTGCAACAAGTGCAACAAATTCTGCATAGGACAAACAGGTCACAGCTTTAATCAAAGAGTCGAGAAACACAAACAGAACACCAACCAACTCAGCATTCTACAACCACATATAAGAAACAGGACACAAATACACAAACATTTACCATAACCTAGAAATCTTACACAACAAAAAAGAACCATGTCTCAACACACTAGAACAATATGAAATTTTCAGACACACAAACACAAAGTAGAAACATATTAAACGAACAAACCCAATACAAATCACACATACTCTTTGATACTATCGAAAACCTGCTTTTAAAACCGTCACCGCTTGGCCTAACAACATCTCCAAGCAGAAGACACTGATGAAGATCACAACATTGCGATCAAACACATTCTGTCTCAGTAGGTTTTTACAAGTTTACTAAATTTAAAGTTCGGATAGTCATAAACTAATGTAAAAGTGATTAAATATTTAATTGCTTAGAAAGCAATTACAATAACTAAAATATGTTTTTAACTAAAAACACTTGTACATATTTCCCTCGCATATAGCAGTACTTACTTTCTTTATTATTGAGGATGGTTGTATTCGGAGATGTGTCCCATTGTCATTGTTATAGTCACTTCTCCTGAAACAGCCGTTCTCAATAATAAAAAATTAAGTATTGCTATTTGTGAGTAAAATATGTACAAATCTTTTTTGTTAATACTCTATTGCTTATTATGCAAGATAAAAATAAACAAAAAGACATAAACAACAAAATTGTGAAATAAAAGATAAAATTTTTTGAATGATTCAGACTGCCAAAAATTAAGGCTGGAATAATATTGAAAACTTATTTTAGCATTCTTTGCACAGATCTTGTCAACTCGGTCTGAGTTGACAATGGGACACATCTCCCGAAACTACCGTCCTCAACAACTATAACTAAGTGCTAATATAGGCAAGTTAAATATATTTACAAGTGTTTAAGTAAAAACTAGTAGCTCACATGAAGATGGAATCAACAAATATGAACAGTTTAAGGTTGTACAATGGAGGTGTTGACAACAACCAAAGGGGGTGGGGGAGAAAATTCATATACGTCTTTGAGAAATATATTTCTAGGCATTGGAAAGTTGGCACAGTGCTAGACTTCGAACATGAATATTCTCAGTTCAAATCTGGCTACATCCCCACAAATTTTGCAATTTAATTATTGAATAAACACTTGAAAACACTGTATTAACATCAATTGTCACTCATCATAGGTTAAAAAAATGTTTTTGAACTTTGGATGAATAAAAACGTATTTTATTAACGATTAAAAATTTGTACAAGAAATATATAACAGGAGAGTGAAAGCTAATAGAAGGAATTTAAAACAAAGAAAAAGAGTAAAATAAACTTTTTTTAGTTAAAAGCGAAAATAATTTTACAGGTTTGATGAGATAGAAGGCGTTATTGTGAGTTGTGTTTAAGGCTTTTGGAATCTTGTCTGGCTATTGGTGTCAAAAGATTGTCTATACTTTCTTATTACAATTGCTTAACTACAGTAGAGCTGGGATCCAGCGAAGCTAGTGTGACTTAATGTTGCTTGTTGTCGTTACTGCTTCACTCGCTGTGCTGATTTGCTTCGAAACACATCAATGGCAGTTTCACCATAGTAGTTTTCCCTTAGTCTTGCTGTTAAAAGGTAAATAAGTCACTTAATAGAGAATTAATTGTTACATAAAACACATCTTTCATTGATAAAGCTTACTTGCGCTGCAACCTTGCCTGACAGCATTAACAATAAAATGGCAGTTTCACCATAGTAGTTTTCCCTTAGTCTTGCTGTTAGAAGGTAAATAAGTCACTTAATAGAGAATTAATTGTTACATAAAACACATCTTTCATTGATAAAGCTTACTTGCGCTGCAACCTTGCCTGACAGCATTAACAATAAAATGGCAGTTTCACCATAGTAGTTTTCCCTTAGTCTTGCTGTTAAAAGGTAAATAAGTCACTTAATAGAGAATTAATTGTTACATAAAACACATCTTTCATTGATAAAGCTTACTTGCGCTGCAACCTTGCCTGACAGCATTAACAATAAAATGGCAGTTTCACCATAGTAGTTTTCCCTTAGTCTTGCTGTTAGAAGGTAAATAAGTCACTTAATAGAGAATTAATTGTTACATAAAACACATCTTTCATTGATAAAGCTTACTTGCGCTGCAACCTTGCCTGACAGCATTAACAATAAAATGGCAGTTTCACCATAGTAGTTTTCCCTTAGTCTTGCTGTTAGAAGGTAAATAAGTCACTTAATAGAGAATTAATTGTTACATAAAACACATCTTTCATTGATAAAGCTTACTTGCGCTGCAACCTTGCCTGACAGCATTAACAATAAAATGGCAGTTTCACCATAGTAGTTTTCCCTTAGTCTTGCTGTTAGAAGGTAAATAAGTCACTTAATAGAGAATTAATTGTTACATAAAACACATCTTTCATTGATAAAGCTTACTTGCGCTGCAACCTTGCCTGACAGCATTAACAATAAAATGGCAGTTTCACCATAGTAGTTTTCCCTTAGTCTTGCTGTTAGAAGGTAAATAAGTCACTTAATAGAGAATTAATTGTTACATAAAACACATCTTTCATTGATAAAGCTTACTTGCGCTGCAACCTTGCCTGACAGCATTAACAATAAAATGGCAGTTTCACCATAGTAGTTTTCCCTTAGTCTTGCTGTTAGAAGGTAAATAAGTCACTTAATAGAGAATTAATTGTTACATAAAACACATCTTTCATTGATAAAGCTTACTTGCGCTGCAACCTTGCCTGACAGCATTAACAATAAAATGGCAGTTTCACCATAGTAGTTTTCCCTTAGTCTTGCTGTTAAAAGGTAAATAAGTCACTTAATAGAGAATTAATTGTTACATAAAACACATCTTTCATTGATAAAGCTTACTTGCGCTGCAACCTTGCCTGACAGCATTAACAATAAAATGGCAGTTTCACCATAGTAGTTTTCCCTTAGTCTTGCTGTTAGAAGGTAAATAAGTCACTTAATAGAGAATTAATTGTTACATAAAACACATCTTTCATTGATAAAGCTTACTTGCGCTGCAACCTTGCCTGACAGCATTAACAATAAAATGGCAGTTTCACCATAGTAGTTTTCCCTTAGTCTTGCTGTTAGAAGGTAAATAAGTCACTTAATAGAGAATTAATTGTTACATAAAACACATCTTTCATTGATAAAGCTTACTTGCGCTGCAACCTTGCCTGACAGCATTAACAATAAAATGGCAGTTTCACCATAGTAGTTTTCCCTTAGTCTTGCTGTTAGAAGGTAAATAAGTCACTTAATAGAGAATTAATTGTTACATAAAACACATCTTTCATTGATAAAGCTTACTTGCGCTGCAACCTTGCCTGACAGCATTAACAATAAAATGGCAGTTTCACCATAGTAGTTTTCCCTTAGTCTTGCTGTTAGAAGGTAAATAAGTCACTTAATAGAGAATTAATTGTTACATAAAACACATCTTTCATTGATAAAGCTTACTTGCGCTGCAACCTTGCCTGACAGCATTAACAATAAAATGGCAGTTTCACCATAGTAGTTTTCCCTTAGTCTTGCTGTTAGAAGGTAAATAAGTCACTTAATAGAGAATTAATTGTTACATAAAACACATCTTTCATTGATAAAGCTTACTTGCGCTGCAACCTTGCCTGACAGCATTAACAATAAAATGGCAGTTTCACCATAGTAGTTTTTTCTTAGTCTTGCTGTTAGAAGGTAAATAAGTCACTTAATAGAGAATTAATTGTTACATAAAACACATCTTTCATTGATAAAGCTTACTTGCGCTGCAACCTTGCCTGACAGCATTAACAATAAAATGGCAGTTTCACCATAGTAGTTTTCCCTTAGTCTTGCTGTTAGAAGGTAAATAAGTCACTTAATAGAGAATTAATTGTTACATAAAACACATCTTTCATTGATAAAGCTTACTTGCGCTGCAACCTTGCCTGACAGCATTAACAATAAAATGGCAGTTTCACCATAGTAGTTTTCCCTTAGTCTTGCTGTTAGAAGGTAAATAAGTCACTTAATAGAGAATTAATTGTTACATAAAACACATCTTTCATTGATAAAGCTTACTTGCGCTGCAACCTTGCCTGACAGCATTAACAATAAAATGGCAGTTTCACCATAGTAGTTTTCCCTTAGTCTTGCTGTTAGAAGGTAAATAAGTCACTTAATAGAGAATTAATTGTTACATAAAACACATCTTTCATTGATAAAGCTTACTTGCGCTGCAACCTTGCCTGACAGCATTAACAATAAAATGGCAGTTTCACCATAGTAGTTTTCCCTTAGTCTTGCTGTTAGAAGGTAAATAAGTCACTTAATAGAGAATTAATTGTTACATAAAACACATCTTTCATTGATAAAGCTTACTTGCGCTGCAACCTTGCCTGACAGCATTAACAATAAAATGGCAGTTTCACCATAGTAGTTTTCCCTTAGTCTTGCTGTTAGAAGGTAAATAAGTCACTTAATAGAGAATTAATTGTTACATAAAACACATCTTTCATTGATAAAGCTTACTTGCGCTGCAACCTTGCCTGACAGCATTAACAATAAAATGGCAGTTTCACCATAGTAGTTTTCCCTTAGTCTTGCTGTTAGAAGGTAAATAAGTCACTTAATAGAGAATTAATTGTTACATAAAACACATCTTTCATTGATAAAGCTTACTTGCGCTGCAACCTTGCCTGACAGCATTAACAATAAAATGGCAGTTTCACCATAGTAGTTTTCCCTTAGTCTTGCTGTTAGAAGGTAAATAAGTCACTTAATAGAGAATTAATTGTTACATAAAACACATCTTTCATTGATAAAGCATACTTGCGCTGCAACCTTGCCTGACAGCATTAACAATAAAATGGCAGTTTCACCATAGTAGTTTTTTCTTAGTCTTGCTGTTAGAAGGTAAATAAGTCACTTAATAGAGAATTAATTGTTACATAAAACACATCTTTCATTGATAAAGCTTACTTGCGCTGCAACCTTGCCTGACAGCATTAACAATAAAATGGCAGTTTCACCATAGTAGTTTTCCCTTAGTCTTGCTGTTAGAAGGTAAATAAGTCACTTAATAGAGAATTAATTGTTACATAAAACACATCTTTCATTGATAAAGCTTACTTGCGCTGCAACCTTGCCTGACAGCATTAACAATAAAATGGCAGTTTCACCATAGTAGTTTTCCCTTAGTCTTGCTGTTAGAAGGTAAATAAGTCACTTAATAGAGAATTAATTGTTACATAAAACACATCTTTCATTGATAAAGCTTACTTGCGCTGCAACCTTGCCTGACAGCATTAACAATAAAATGGCAGTTTCACCATAGTAGTTTTCCCTTAGTCTTGCTGTTAGAAGGTAAATAAGTCACTTAATAGAGAATTAATTGTTACATAAAACACATCTTTCATTGATAAAGCTTACTTGCGCTGCAACCTTGCCTGACAGCATTAACAATAAAATGGCAGTTTCACCATAGTAGTTTTCCCTTAGTCTTGCTGTTAGAAGGTAAATAAGTCACTTAATAGAGAATTAATTGTTACATAAAACACATCTTTCATTGATAAAGCTTACTTGCGCTGCAACCTTGCCTGACAGCATTAACAATAAAATGGCAGTTTCACCATAGTAGTTTTTCCTTAGTCTTGCTGTTAGAAGGTAAATAAGTCACTTAATAGAGAATTAATTGTTACATAAAACACATCTTTCATTGATAAAGCTTACTTGCGCTGCAACCTTGCCTGACAGCATTAACAATAAAATGGCAGTTTCACCATAGTAGTTTTTTCTTAGTCTTGCTGTTAGAAGGTAAATAAGTCACTTAATAGAGAATTAATTGTTACATAAAACACATCTTTCATTGATAAAGCTTACTTGCGCTGCAACCTTGCCTGACAGCATTAACAATAAAATGGCAGTTTCACCATAGTAGTTTTCCCTTAGTCTTGCTGTTAGAAGGTAAATAAGTCACTTAATAGAGAATTAATTGTTACATAAAACACATCTTTCATTGATAAAGCTTACTTGCGCTGCAACCTTGCCTGACAGCATTAACAATAAAATGGCAGTTTCACCATAGTAGTTTTCCCTTAGTCTTGCTGTTAGAAGGTAAATAAGTCACTTAATAGAGAATTAATTGTTACATAAAACACATCTTTCATTGATAAAGCTTACTTGCGCTGCAACCTTGCCTGACAGCATTAACAATAAAATGGCAGTTTCACCATAGTAGTTTTCCCTTAGTCTTGCTGTTAGAAGGTAAATAAGTCACTTAATAGAGAATTAATTGTTACATAAAACACATCTTTCATTGATAAAGCTTACTTGCGCTGCAACCTTGCCTGACAGCATTAACAATAAAATGGCAGTTTCACCATAGTAGTTTTCCCTTAGTCTTGCTGTTAGAAGGTAAATAAGTCACTTAATAGAGAATTAATTGTTACATAAAACACATCTTTCATTGATAAAGCTTACTTGCGCTGCAACCTTGCCTGACAGCATTAACAATAAAATGGCAGTTTCACCATAGTAGTTTTCCCTTAGTCTTGCTGTTAGAAGGTAAATAAGTCACTTAATAGAGAATTAATTGTTACATAAAACACATCTTTCATTGATAAAGCTTACTTGCGCTGCAACCTTGCCTGACAGCATTAACAATAAAATGGCAGTTTCACCATAGTAGTTTTCCCTTAGTCTTGCTGTTAGAAGGTAAATAAGTCACTTAATAGAGAATTAATTGTTACATAAAACACATCTTTCATTGATAAAGCTTACTTGCGCTGCAACCTTGCCTGACAGCATTAACAATAAAATGGCAGTTTCACCATAGTAGTTTTCCCTTAGTCTTGCTGTTAGAAGGTAAATAAGTCACTTAATAGAGAATTAATTGTTACATAAAACACATCTTTCATTGATAAAGCTTACTTGCGCTGCAACCTTGCCTGACAGCATTAACAATAAAATGGCAGTTTCACCATAGTAGTTTTCCTTAGTCTTGCTGTTAGAAGGTAAATAAGTCACTTAATAGAGAATTAATTGTTACATAAAACACATCTTTCATTGATAAAGCTTACTTGCGCTGCAACCTTGCCTGACAGCATTAACAATAAAATGGCAGTTTCACCATAGTAGTTTTTTCTTAGTCTTGCTGTTAGAAGGTAAATAAGTCACTTAATAGAGAATTAATTGTTACATAAAACACATCTTTCATTGATAAAGCTTACTTGCGCTGCAACCTTGCCTGACAGCATTAACAATAAAATGGCAGTTTCACCATAGTAGTTTTTCCTTAGTCTTGCTGTTAGAAGGTAAATAAGTCACTTAATAGAGAATTAATTGTTACATAAAACACATCTTTCATTGATAAAGCTTACTTGCGCTGCAACCTTGCCTGACAGCATTAACAATAAAATGGCAGTTTCACCATAGTAGTTTTTTCTTAGTCTTGCTGTTAGAAGGTAAATAAGTCACTTAATAGAGAATTAATTGTTACATAAAACACATCTTTCATTGATAAAGCTTACTTGCGCTGCA
>JBAIZL010000010.1:9208949-9216449 GCA_036971475.1 Prosapia bicincta | reverse complement strand
AAAGGAAAACAGTTTAGATCTGACCTGATTTCACACAAAGCATGGCTTGCCTATCTTCTCCCTCTCTTCTCCGTCTCTCCCTTTGTCCTCCAACGGGGTGGGGAAAATCCGGCGTGGCTGTTGCTTTGTTCTCACGCAAGAATACTAGGATGCTTCCCACGCGTTGCCGCCATCTTTGAAAACCTCCATCCCTTTGTGTATTTTCTAGGCCTCGGGTAGATCCGCTCGCTTCACCCTTTGGTTGAATCCTTCCATCTTCTTTCTTCGATGCTATTCGCACCTCTTTTAAACTTCAACGGTTACCAGTAAAATTTTAGCTTTAAGCCCTTCTTTTAACACTGTTCTTGGGCATCTCTTAATACAGAAAATAAAAAGAAAAATCTTTTAAAAACGTTTATCAATTTAGTTAAATTTTGTTTAATTTTGTTAGAAATTTAGACTCATACTTTTAAACTGTTTGCTAGGTTACACTGTTCACATCGCCTTGTCTTTCTAGCAAGGCTACAACACACACATTTAACGACGCTCGCACATAATTTGATGGAAAATTTATGGGAAAACCCCTTTCGCTGCGATCTTGAAATGCGAAAGGGGCCCCATTACGAAACAACAGCGTCACGACATCTCAACGAAGCGAACTGTCTCTAGTCACTCATAGTTTTTGAACTATTTACGGTAATAAAACTATTGTTCATTATTTTACCGGAGCTACACCCGACACCGACCTTACCCTTCGAGAGTCCTGGTTTAGCTGGGGCTCCAACAGACGCGAGGCCTGCTCAATCCCCGGGCAAACACCCCCACTCTGCAGACCGTTCCCACGGGTTGACAACCAATCGGGAGCTTAACTTGATGTCGCCTGATCGACTCGCGCACATCTTTTGTACTTTGGTGTAACGGCTTGCAAAAATGATAGACCGATCGATTTAATCCATTTTTTCGATCAAGCCGTATAACTCCTTAAGGGTGCTTCTGATGGAATTTTACTATTCTTTATTTTTGATTTTTCTCGTCTTGCTTTATCTCTGGAAATGTCGATGGTAATTCTAGGCCAATTTTGACCATCTTCCCCTTGCAAACTGCCTTAAACTTAAGTTACAAACCCTTCCCACGGTGGCTTGGTTTGTTTTACTTACATAAACTTTAGACTCTTTATGTTTTACATATTTTATTTTTGCGGCATGTATTCCAGAAGAATATTGCCCGCCGCAATATCCCCCTTTAAAATTGAGACAAAATAAAATTTTTTTGCAAAGTATCTTCAAAAAAAAATTTACTTATACAAAAAAAAATTTTTATTTTTCGAGATTTATCTTTTCTCCTATTTTATTTGTGGGTGCTAGCTAACTCTTAATCTACCTTACTTATATATCTATTTGTCCTTGGTCCTCTTCTACTTCTTCTCACTGAAACACTTAAAAACTTTCACAATTTTAATAAGTACAACCCTAAGTATATACATTTTTATAACACTCACAACTCTCACTGTTCACTCACAGGCTTGATACAATAAATCTGATCTTGTTTTCTCTTTGCTTGATTTTTTAAAAGTTAAAAAATTTAAAATTTTTCTTAAATTTTCCATTTCTTAATTTTCCTACATTTATACCCTCGTTAGTGGCTTTATTTTATTTTTTCATTACATACTTATAAACATTTTACATTTCTTATAAATAAACTACAAAATATCTAACCAAGTTCTTACAATTTATCAGCAGTCACTTACTTACGCTCCTTATCTTGAGTGAGGAACGATGTTCAGGTGTTCCCCTCTCACTCTCTGGCGCTGTCCCTATCAGCTGGCGTTATATTGCCTACGCATTAGTCGGCCGCTCCACACAGCTGTGACCTTGCGTAGTAAAGCTACTTCCTCATATTTTTTGCTTGGGTCAATGCTCCTACTGTATACAACTTTGGATCGATATTTGTTGCTCTACGGCAACCCACATTTTTTGTTTTGACGTCAGGTCAGCTATCTGGCTTCAATGTTTATTATTAGTCTACGTATAATTTTATATCTTTAACATCGTACCTTCCTGGAGTCTCGCTGAATGCCTCTTTGTATTTCTTTATTTAATTTTTCCAGCCTTTCCTCCTGAGTCTTTGTGAGAATTGAGTTATTTTTATCCTGCTGCTGTATTGTACTCAGGTTTCTTACATTGTATACTTGACGTGGTTTCAGTGTTTGGCCATTTTTAGAATTTTTGTGTTTCTTTCTCTTTACTCTACTCTTCCAATCTACAACTCCTAATCTCCTCCTCATCCTGTATCTGGGTCTAGTTCGTTTTGCCTTGTCCTGAGTTCTCTTTTCTCCTCCTTTTTTCTTCCTATCACGTTTGTTTTTCTTTTCCTCTGGCTCGCTCGCATCCTTGTTTCCTTCCGGGATTTCCGCATGGTCGTAGGAACATCCTGGGCCTCCTTGTTCTCTCTGTACCTTTCCTCCTATTTCTTCCTCCTGTCCTTTATACTTTTGATGCCTACTTTCGGCTTTCTCGGGCTCTGCCCTTTTTACCGCCCTAGTTCCACGTGTGTGACCTTCTTTGCGCCTCCCTTCCGGCACATTTCCGCTTGCTTTGCCATCGGCTCCTCTTCTTTTGTTTAAAGTTGCTGCTCCCTTCTTGCTTTCTTTTTGCTCTATTTCTTTTGCCTCCTGGCCTTCTGGTTTTCCCTTTTTCTCCTTTTTACTACCTCTCTGTACTATTTTTGCATTTGGTTTTTCCTTTGCCACTTCTGCTCCAACATTTCCTTCAGATTTGGATCCATGTCCCAATCCCCCCCCGAGACTCGGCCACTCCGGGTTCTCGATAGGGGTAACGACGTCAGCCTGGTGAACGGCTGGCGCCAGTACAAGCCCCTCTTCTTCGCTTGTACCAATCCATCCCACCTTGTCGATTTTTGCTCTTCTACTAATCTCTTGGAGCTCTCCTGGATGGTCTTGTGTAGATCTTACTTCTTCTCCTTCCTGAGCTTCCAAGTTAGTAATGGCTGTGTTTGGATGGTCTTGTGCAGATCTTACGTCTTCTCTTTCCTGAGCTTCCAAGTTAGTAATGGCTGTGTTTGGATGGTCTTGTTTAGGTCTTATGAAGTCGAGACTGGCCATCTCTCCTTCGACCTCGAAAGTCATGAAGCGTCTCTCCATGTTGATACGGGCCTTGAGTCGATGTAACAGATCGCAACCCATGACAATTTCCGCCCGTAAGCGTTCCACCACCATGAAGCTACTCTCTACTACATGACCTCCCAAACTCAGAGGAATAAAGGCCTGCTTACAGACTCTTATCTGGGGTGTCTTCACCGCCATAATAATGCCCGTATTGCTTACCGGCAATTCCAAGAATTCTTTCCCTTGGCGCTTCAGCTCGTTATACAGGTTGCCCTGTATAACGGACACGTCCGCGCCGGTGTCAATCTCAACACGCACTACCTGTTGCCAGATAGCGCCTATGAGTGCAGGGCATTCCTCAGAATTCTGGGATTGTCGGGGCAACAAACCTTCCTCCTCGAGCAGGTCGTCTCGCATCTCCATATTGAGACCTCCTAACTTCCTTTTTTGTTCTATATCTGGCTGTTGAGCCGTGGCTCTTATCTTTTCTGGCTTTTCATCTCCTTTATTTTCCTGATTCGGAGTTTCTTCTAGTTGGCTTGCATTTCTGTTTCCTTCTTGGATCTTGGCTAGGTCACTGGAACTCTTTGGGCCTCCCTGTTTCGCAGCTTCCTGCTGCCTACTATTTTTCTCAATCTCTTCCTTTCTTCCTCCTTTACTGTTACTGGGTAGCTGTTCTACAGCATCCTTGGGCTCAGCCCCACCCATCGCCCTGTTTCCACTCTGTTCCCTTTTGCCTTCTCCTTCCAGCACGTTTTTGCTCGCTTCCCTGTCAGATGTAACTCCTTTCTGCCTCTCTTTTTCCTTTACTATTCTGTTACTCTTCTTTATACTACTAATACTCCTTTTTATTCCTTTGTTCCGGGTCTCGGTTCCTTTTTCTCGCCATTGTCTGTCTCCATGTTGTCTGCTCTCTTCTATTTCGCACGAGACCCTCCCGCCTCGTTTTTTGGACTCCTTGTCCTGAGTTCTCTTGGTTCCATGTTCTGCCTTGGAGGTGGTCTGGTCTCTCTCTCCGGCCTGGGGTTCCCATTGGTGTTGTTCCTTGGGTGAGGAGGCCTTACATTTGGAGGTGGCCTCTGTTGGTACCTAGGCGGCACCTCTCTCCCATTTATACCCCGGCTTCCGTTGTCCGTCTCCACGCCGTTCAGGAAATCAATGGCACTGGCCACTGACTCCCTATGAACTCCAAGGCTCGCATTCCGGACCTCCTTTCCGAAATGCGTCATCACCTTGTTCACGAGGTAACGCTCTGGTATCGGCGGGTCCAAATTTCTAGCTTTGTTAACCATTACTACGAAGTATTCGGACTTGCTGTAGGGTCCCATCTCATAATACCTCCCAGTGTCTAACTGCCGCCTTATCTTTTCTTTCGCTTCAAAACCCCAGTATCTGGCTAAAAACTTAGCCTTAAACTGCCCATATTGATCTCCTGGGTTCATAACGGCCTTCCACCAGCCTTCTGCCGTTCCCTTTAAATTTCTGACCACCATCTTCAGTTTGGTCTCTTCTTCCAACATGGGGTCTACTTCATCAAAGAGCTCCTCCATGCTCTTTATAAACGCTACCGGATCTTCATTATCTTTTCCATAATACTCGATCCTTTTTGCGCCTGCAAGCTCTTGATAATCCCAGGCCCGTGGTTTTACCCAGCTAACACTTGTCGCTTGTGCACCTGCACTCCTTACTTTGTCCGCGACTCTTTTAACGCTGGTTTCCACTTTCTGAAGGCCTGTTTGCAGGTCCACGATTTTCTTGTCCTGCTCCAGTTGCTCCTCTTCCTCCTTTTCGATCCTTACTTGTAATTGGTCGACTTTGCTCTCATAAGTCGACACTCTTGCGTCTATGCTCACCATGTGTTGGGCTATGTCGTCCTTATGACTTTTAAACTTTTCCGCCATCCTTTCTTGGAATTGTTTCAGTTCTTCTCTATCCCTTTTTTCTTTTTCTTCTCTCTCTTTCTTTTCCTGTTCTTTCTCTTGTTGTTTCTTTTTTCTCCTGCCCTCTTTTTCTTCTGCTTCTCTTATCCTCCTCGCTTCCTCATTTTGCCATCTCTTTTCGGCCTGCTCTCTTTCTTTATATCTTTCTAACTTCTCCTGTTCTTCCTTCTTCTGCCTTTCTAACCTTTCCTGTTCTTCTTTCTTCTGCCTTTCTACTCTCTTCTTTTCTTTTTCTTGCTGTCTTTTAGCCTCATCCTGTTCTTCCTTCTTCTGCCTTTCTAACCTTTCCTGTTCTTCCTTCTTTTCCCTTTCTACTCTCTTCTTTTCTTTTTCTTCCTGTCTTTCTATTCTCTTCTTTTCTTTTTCTTGCTGTCTTTTAGCCTCATCCTGTTCTTTCTCCTGTTTTCTTTCTAATTTTTCTTGTTCTTTCTCCTGTTGTCTTTTAGCCTCATCTTGCTCTTCCTTTTTCCTTAGCATCGCCATTAGCTTTTCTATTTCACTTCTTTCCTGCTGCTTTTGTGTCGCCATGGCTTCTGTTCTGTTTATCTCCTTTTTGTTTTTAATCCTTTCCTTCTTTCTTAACCCTAATTCTAAACTTTTCTATAAAATCCTTTACTTTACATAAAAATGTCGTTGGATGTCGTGCGTGTGTTTCCTATGCGCGCGTTCGTCTATGTGTTTGCCTCTTTTTACTTACTGCTAATTACCCCTACTTTACTTTCTTAACTATTTTAAAACTATTTCTCATTCTAAACTATTTAACTCTTACTTTCATCTTCTTATCTTATTTTTAAATTAATTTACCAGTGTTTTAACCTAGAACTGCAATCTAACTCTTTTCTTTAACATTTTATTATTTATTTCTTACACTTCCTAGGTCGAATTTCGCCATGTCTTTTTATGATTTTAATAGAGACCGAAATATTTATACGGGAAAGTCCGCAACTCTACCCGTCGGCCCCACTCGTTAGGGCGCCATCTTACTAACTGCAACGGACCGAGCCAACCTACGCACCATGCCGTCAACCCTTCCGTCGTTGACCAGCACGCGCGCGCAAGCCCGCCCACCAAACCGACGCCCGTTGCAGAGCAAGAATTTTGAAACGAGCCGCTCGCAGCCGAAACCACGAACGCTGTGCAATGCTCGCCAAAATCTGCCAGAGAACAAGTCACTGGACTTAAAAAAGAAAAAACCTAACTTGCTGCGGATTCTACCCTTAGCGGGTAAGTCGTCCCGGGGGATGGGTTCTTTTGAAAGACATCTAAACGGCGAAATGACCATATCAACTGTAGGAGAGTGTAAGAAACTTGTTTAAAATAATACTCAGTTTGTTTGCAAGTTAGTTAAAAAATCTTTATTTTTTAATTTTAAAAAATTTAAAATTTACTATTACAATGCACAGTCTGCAATTTATTTGACTTAAAAAAAATTTATATCCTTTGTGTTGGTTCTTAACACAGTTAAGAAACCATACTGCTTATTTTAGTTGACATTTAAAATTTAAATTAGAATTTATGATTTTAATTTCCTTTCAATCAGAGTATGCCAAAGCGTAAAACTTTGCTCTACTTGAGTCAATGTTACTTGTCGAAAATATAACCCTTTACTATCTGTCATAATTTTATTTTGTTTTCCCTGGTTCTCAACCATGCGATTTTAAACGTCAATATATGGTTTTGTTTACTTAACTTTTTACTGAAAATTTTAATTGTTACAAACTACAAATATTCGTTGATTCAAGCAAAGCCTTACCTTTCAACACACTCCGAAAGATCCCTACTTTTCACATTTTGTTCTATTTATTTAAACTCTCTAAACACACTACTTTATTTTATGGCCATATTTTACATAGCCATTTAAATGATAAAATTTTTTCTATATCTTTCTCAATTTAAAATGAGCAATTTTAAAATTCAAATTCTATTTACTTTATCAGGTAAAATTTCAAACAATTTTACCAACAACCTAAAAACAATTTCATAAAACATATCAAATTATATAAAAACCAATTATGAAGTACATACTGAAACAAAAATTTACATATAAAACATATAGCCATATCTCCTACAAGATTATCAAAATATTTACTGAACATCAAATAATAATTTATAAAAACTTTTAAAACATCTGCTGAATAAATTCAAACACCTTCCCATATTGAAATTATAATATTTAAATACATATTTTAATTCAAAAAGTTTACTGAAACCTATTGAAACCTTTTTCAAACATATCTTCACTCATTTACAAAATCTACAAATTTATTTTAATTCATTTAACCCTTTGATTCGAAAATATTTAACCCTTTGATTATCATTTGGTTAACCCTTTCTTCATTAAAATTTTAAATACTGAGTTTTGTTTACAACTTATTTAATCATAGTTAAACCCTTTTAATGTAAAATATGTAACCCTTTTGTTCTCATTTGAATTAACCCTTTCTTCATGACAATTAT
>JBAIZL010000010.1:8671449-8673949 GCA_036971475.1 Prosapia bicincta | reverse complement strand
GGATGAGGAGCTGCTGGTGGGGATGGATGCTAACTCCCATCACACTTCGTGGGGAAGTACAGGTACCAACACTAGAGGTGAGGAACTTTTAGCTTATCTTAGCTCTAAGAATTTACTAGTCTTAAATCAGGGGGAAGAGCCGACGTTTGTCACTAGGGCCAGACAGGAGGTCCTGGACATTACGGCGGCATCGAACCAGATGGCTAGGTATGTACTAAACTGGCATGTGTCGGATGAACCATCTTCTTCTGACCACAGACATATTAGGTATGACATCTCTCTAAATCCAGCCATGCTTCGGCCAACCAGGGATCCAAGAAGAACAGACTGGGACTCCTACAGGAGGGACCTGGGAGTTCGGATTGAGGAGGCTGGATTGGAGTATGGTGGGAGGAGAGAGCTAGAAGACTCTGCCGCATTGGTTGGCGAGGCTATAGTAGAATCCTTTACTGATAACTGCCCTCTTAGTGAGGGGAGAAAAGTAGGGGATCCGTCATGGTGGAGCAAGAAGCTAGCCAAACTTCGGAAGACCACCAGGAGACTCTTTAATAGAGCAAAAAAGAACGGGGAGTGGGACCAGTATAGGAAAACATTAACCGAATATAACAGGGCAATTAGAGAAGCACGCAGGAAGTCCTGGAAGGAGTTTTGTCAAGAGATTGACAAAACTCGGGAAGGGGCACGACTGCATAAAGTGCTATCTAAGGACCCAGTTAACCCGGTGGGGATGCTAAGAACCCCACTGGGAAATATAACAAAAACTGCAGGGGAAACTGTGGAAGAATTAATCAAAACACATTTCCCTTCCAGTACCCTGAAGAAACTTGGGGGAGCAGACACTGAACCAGTTGCCAAACTCTCCACAAGACGTGGTAAGAGGGAGGACTGGGAAGTGGCAAGGAGGATAGTAACTCCACAAAGGGTAAGATGGGCTATTGGCACATTTAAACCCTACAAATCTCCAGGTCCAGATGGGATCTATCCTGTGCTGCTGCAGCAGGGAATGGATTTGCTGGTACTGGTACTTACTAAATTATACAGGCTAAGCATTGCTTTAGGGCATGTGCCGGCAGCCTGGAAAGCTAGTAAGGTGGTCTTTATACCTAAGCCCACCGGTAACCAATCGGAAGGGAAAGGATACAGACCTATTACACTCATGTCCTTTGTTCTTAAGGGACTTGAAAAACTGGTTGATAGGCATATTAGGGGGGGGTGCTTTGGCCATAAAACCACTGCATTGGAACCAGTATGCTTATCAACCTGGGAAATCCTGCGAGGGAGCTCTCCATCAAGTGGTTGGTAGGATTGAGCAAATGATCGCCAAGAAAGGTTGTGCCATAGGTGCCTTCCTCGACATTGAAGGGGCTTTCAATAACCCCTCAGTGGAGACGATGGTAAGTGGTGCAAGACGTCATGGAGTGGATGCAACCACTTGTGGTTGGATAAGTTCCATGTTAACAAACAGAAGCATTTCTGTAGAGGTGGCAGGGGAGGTCAGAAGGGCGGAGACAAGTCTGGGCTGTGCACAGGGGGGGGTTCTCTCTCCTCTGTTGTGGTGCCTAGTGGTTGACAACCTTATTGAACTCCTGAATGAACAGGGGTACTTCTGTCTAAGATATGCCGACGACATAGTTGTTTTGATCCTGGGCAGATTCCCTGATACAGTCCTTGAGGTAATCAGGAATCCTCTACGACTGATTGAAGAGTGGTGTAAAAAGGAGAACCTTAGGATAAATCCAAAAAAGACTGCTCTCATTAACTTCACCAGACAGCGAAAAGATCTGACGACCAGGATGCCCCGCTTGTTTGGTGAATACCTTGAGTTTGTGGGGGAGGTGAAGTACCTGGGAGTTACTCTGGACAGGAAACTCACCTGGAACCCACATCTTGAGAGGACAGTTAACAGGACCAAAAGGGCACTGATGACTGTGAGAAGAATGGTGGGTAAGAAATGGGGACTGAAGCCATCAATGATGCACTGGATGTATCTGAGGGTGATAAGACCTATGATTACCTATGGAGCTCTGGTGTAGTGGACAAAGGCCAACCAGGCACAGACAAGAGCTAAACTGAGCTCTATCCAGAGATTGGCCTGTCTGTGCACACTGGGAGCGATGTCAACTACACCAGGTGCAGCAATGGAAGTAATGCTAAACCTCCCTCCCCTTGAGCTTGTCCTTAGGGGAGAGGCGAGGCTAGCGGCATGGAGATTGCGCAACTCGAGCAACTGGGCTAACCTCCCAGATGTCTCGGGACATATGAGTATCGAGTGCGTGGTCAAAGAACGCATCTTGGAAATGGGCAGCGACCACATTACTCGAATGTTTGCACCTGACCAGGTACACCAAACTGTGATGGAATGGTCAGGGACATTAACATCGGGAGCTCAGATCTGGTACACAGATGGCTCCAAGATGGACTTCGGCACTGGAGCGGGGATGTATTGTAAAAACCCAAGGGTAGAACTAGTTTTTTCCTTGGGGAGGCATACCTCTGTCTT
>JBAIZL010000010.1:8653949-8661449 GCA_036971475.1 Prosapia bicincta | reverse complement strand
CACACACACACACACACACACACACACACACACACACACACACACACACACACACACACACACACACACACACACACACACACACACACACACATACACACACACACACACACACACACACACACACACACACACACACACACACACACACACATACACACACACACACACACACACACACACACACACACACACACACACACACACACACACACATACACACACAACACACACACACACACACACACTCACACACACAACACACACACACACATAAAACACACACACACACACACACACACACACACAAACACACACACACACACACACACACACACACACACACACACACACATAAAACACACACACACACAACACACACACACACACACACACACACACACACACACACACACATAAAACACACACACACACACACACACACACACATACACACACACACACATAACACACACACACACACACCCACACCCACACCCACCCACCCACACACACACACACACACACGCACACTCACACACACACACACACACAAGTATTTCTTTCAAGAGGTCGAAGCTTGAAATAAAATTAATAGCTTTTCTTGTCTCAACTCCAATTTATAGAAAAAGGTGAAAACTATTTAAGGAAATTAAGAACTAACATATATTTTTTAATTAAAATAAATAACACTTAATACTCTTTATCCACAATGGTTTTTATTAACATTTCGGCTGTTAAATCGCCGTCATTAGAGAGTACACGTTTGCATTTCGTTGATATTTGCTTTGAAATGTACATAATTTGAAATTATTGCCGTTAGAGAAGGATTTGTGTTCTGCATAACGGAAAGCCTGATAAATAGAAACAGACAATACCTGGCGAGAAATTATTGTGTGAAATAAATTATCGATGTTTTTAAGACTTTAATATAAATTCAAATTCTTAGATGTTCGTAAGGATTAAAAAATAAACATTTTTTCAGTGGTTTACATTGTTTTTACAGCGTAAAAAGAGGCAAAATATTGTTTGTATCTGATAAATTTGCAATCGTTCTGCAATCGTAAGAAGTGTTACAAATAGACAAAAGTAACAGGTCATGGAGCGCACAGAATGTAACACTAAAAGTCACAGAGATCTTAAATAACAGCGGAGTTAAATAGATTCCGAGACTTAACGCCAAACACGTGCGTACAAATTCCATGAAGGCTCTGTTACAGAACGCATTGCTGAGGGACAGCAAGTGGCCGAGTAGGATATGTGCAGTATAGGTGTCACTTTATATCAAACCGACATTATCTTGCGATCTAAATGATGTTCTTATAAATTCGGTAGAACACAGATGTCTAACGGAAATATTAGATATCACGTGACTCATACGAGACCTCAAGTAATAGGCTTTTGAAGGGTTAATAAGTACAAAATTCCACGTTTGTAACAAAATAAATCGTCTATTGAAGTGCTCAATATTATTTATACTTGACAAACTCCCAACACTTCCCAAATACTGTTAAATGCAAAAGGGTGTTCCTAAACGAATGTGGGGATTATGAATGAACTATTCTGAAAGACTTCTCGAATAGCTAAACGATTCAAACATGGATCTGAAGTTAATATTAGTGGGTTTTTTTGCCGCGACAGACTTTGCCAGTTTCATCCTCTATGAGATTGATGACAACCACAATTCTTTTAAAAGACTGCTGTGTTTAGACGAAGCTACATTCCACACTGATACCGTCACAATTATCCGGCAATGATCTCAGGAGTAAATGTGTGTTGTGGGTAGATGTATGGCCAAGTGATAAGCCTCTTCTTTTGCGCCGAAAAGACAACTAATAGCATAATTTTAATAGATTAGAATAATTTATGTTTTCTCAAACCGAAGTTACTGAGCAAGCCGGTCATCGAGTTATTTCACTGCAAGATGGCTCCCCGCCTCAGGAAGCACGCGACAACTACACAATAGCAAATGTCCAAGGTTGTACAGGAAGGGGTGCGTTATTCTATGGCTTCCCAGGAATCCTGATTTTGACCCCATTGGGCTATTTTTTATGGGGTTACGTAATAACAGTGTGTATGCTGGAACCTTCGTGAGACATCTGCGTGAGGGAATTCCGACAGCAATCATACTATATCAACAGAGATGCTACAAAACTCTTGATAAGAAATCGAACACCACTTTGATATCTGCAGATCTTGGTATGGAGCTCAACGTATTAAGGAATAAACAAAAACTTTGTTCTTTTCTCTTCACTTTGACGATTAAATCGTCTAGTTACCTTGAGCAGGCTTTCAGTAGCCTAACGCTCGTTTAAAATCCCGACAATATTTGTGGGAAACCTATATTACGTGTATACAACAATGTGTGTGTATGCGCGCGCACTTTTACAAGAATTTAGTTTGATCACATAACAAAGTTATACAGTGTCCATAACAAATTTATAAAATTAAATCTTCTATCTCGCGTTGAAGGTGAAATAAGGGTCCTCTTCATTTTACTGCTATCGGCAAACAGTTTGATCGCAACCTGTGCAGCCGTAAAATACAATCCCTAAGCCTTTAATGGACCTTAAGACTTACAGGCTTTCCTATTTAATACTTCCTCTCTAAACGCTTATTCTTTATATATTTCCTCCCTTAAAATCAACGACATCGGGTACAGAAACTTTCAAGTTCGTGAATTTCGACTGATATTTATTTCTCGACGTTCATAGATGGCTCTCACTATGTATTTCAGGATTAATATTAAATCATGAAATACACTATTGTAACGGATGTTATAAAATGAAACAAGCAGAGTTGCGCAAATTGTGTAACGGTTTATAATTTTACAAATTGGATTTTATTTAGTTATAACTCTTAAAACATTTAATATTCACTTCTAGCTTACAGTTGAGGCGTAATGAAACGTCTGTCTGTAACGCAAAAGAAGCTATAACTCCGTTACAGTTAAAGTATTTTAAATTACCAAGTTAAACAATTAAAATTAGCAGAATATTCTTGAATTAATACTTAAGGTTTATTTATTTAAAATGCAAGGAATTGTGCGGTGGCAAAATAATGACATTTAAATTCAATTAAAGCAAATTATAAACTTTATTTAAGATAGACAAATAAAATAAATTAAAATCATGACACATAAATTTCTTTAACACTCAGTTACGGATTATGGAACATTTTTAATTTTACTAATAAACTTTTTTAAGGATAGCAATCCTTCAATTAATTAATTAATCAATGGCTGAAAATGAACATATATTCGAGTTTACTTGCTTTTCTTGTATAATCAAGTTTAATAATTTAATGTGAACATATTAGCACCAAAAGGTGCGTAATTATAATTATGCTTATTAATTAAAAAGTTCAATGTTCATAATTTAGAAATTCTGCTTCGAAATGTTTTAAATTTTGAAATTAAGTTTTAAAAGTTTTAAAATCGCCCACTTAGCTGTGTTAACTTGTCGCAACTTCCCTTCCATCTCGGGGTAAATCTCGGTAAAGCCTGGTCTCATTTTCGTGAATAAACGTCGGGAAAACCATGAATAAGTCTGCAACCCATCTTGTATCTGGTATTGTAAGCCGCCTTCTATGCCATGATTTAAAAAAAGAAATACTTTATATTAATTAAAATTAAAGGAAACTAAATACATCTTCTTGCCATTTGGAGACGTCCTTCCCTGGTTACATCCTGGCCTAATGAGACAGATAAATTAAAAGCAAGCAGCCTTCCTACTTACCGCGCATCCACGGGGCGCATGCATAGCTAGGTTACTTATTATTTTAAATTTTTCTCGATAGATGTCACTATCAGCCAGAGATCTCATTAAAAATATTTATCATACATAACAATTTTTTTTACATAGTTATACATTATTACAATTTGGAATTTATTCTCGTTTGTTTTCTGAATTTTACTATTTTAATATGTAACACCGTCTAAAGTGTGTTACATATTTTTCCCCCCTTTTGAAAAAAAAAAAATTGTGTGTTTTCACATTCCCTTTTAATTATTTTTATTAAATGTAACGATTTACGAACAATTCTTAAGTTAATAATCAAATTATTTTCTTTGGGAAAACATATCATAAACCTATTTGATTCTATTATTAGAACAAACTTAACTCGACATGAAACATAACATAAACAATATTAATTCTGGCATTTAATCCTTTCCAAACAAAAAAATAATAACATTTTTAAATAAACTTATATTCAATCTTTCTTTTATATTCATAAAAGATTTTATATTGACACATATTCTTTATACCATTACATAATGTTTTATATTTGTTTAATTACTTTTATCTTTAATTTATTTTGTTTAAAAAAAAAAAATGTGTCTTTTAATTTCAATTTAAATCTCATAACTTGTTACATTATTTCTTAATCCTTTAATTTACATGATTAAGTTTTAAAATAATTACATACACTTATCAGTTGCTTTGAAATTTTAACTTCTTTATAAACTTTTCATTTCTCAAACTTTATAATTATATATTTACATCTCTTCAAATTTTTAAAACTCATTACTATATTTCTTATACATTTTTACTCACAATTAAATTTTTCTTCAATTTTTTTTTCTTATTAAAATTCTTCAATTCATTTATTAATTAAAATTTTCTTCAAAATTGTCTCTTTTTGTGTCAACAAACCTAACCTACTAGCTGTATTTATCGCAGTCCACTACCTGGGATCTGCAAAACTGCTTACTTCCTGTAAGCCACAAATTACCACATTTAAACGACGCTATATATATATATTTTCAAAAATTCTCTCTCTCTATTTACCACTAAGAATGTACCATTGCCTAATAACCTCTCTTGTTATTCTTACAATACTCGTACATCTTAAAACTATTGGATTTCAAATCCCACACTTTGAATCCAAATACTTTTTTCTTAAATCAAATCCCATACTTTGATTTAAAAACCATACAGCCAGTTGTTGACTTAAAAAGGACTTTATTCAATTCATCATTCTTAAATTTTCTTTCAAACATTACTATGACAATTTGATATTAAAATTCGTTTAAGCTCTTGCATTAATAAAATAAGAATTAAATCAAACAGAAATTAGTATTGTACTTTCACATGCAATTTTTGGTCAAGTGTTTTAGTCTCTTCGTGTAGTATTATGTATTTTGAGATTTTGTCGGTGTCTACCTCGTGTATAAGTAAGATTGCATGCCATTTGGGCCCTTTGACACACAATATGCAAAGTGTCGTCATGAGTTTCTAAAATTGCATATCAAGGCACTTACCACTTCCTTGTTGATCAATTACCATTTTAAAAATGAAAAAAGGCTTTAAATTTCTTCCAACAATAACTTTTTCTAAATTTTAACCATTTTTGAAGTTATAAATTTGTTTGTAAACCTTACACAACTTATACATATATTTAATTTTATTAAACTTGTTTTAGATCCATTTACAAAAATTTCTTTTTATTATTATAATTCATCAGTACTATTACTTTTGTTAAATTGTTTATCAGACAGTATTACATTTACTTTCAAATTATTTTGATATTAAATCATTTTGATTCTGCAATTCATACAAGTTTAATAACCTCTTTTATCGTCTGATAAATTGATTTACTACAGGGGTTCAGAAAACAAACGGAACGTTAATGGCATAACAAAGCAAAGCAAACTCGAAATATTTAAACAGGCTTTATGTAAACATTGGACTTCAGGCTAGACACTTGTTTATACAAACTCGGACAATCAAATCTAACTTGCCTGACATTGGAACTAGCAGCTGTGTCAACATTGGTAATCTACAACTGGCTTTCTCAAAGCCATGCACAAACTTTTAAAATTCTAAACTCTACCAAGCATATTACGATTAACATTTTAAACAAGAGTCTCTAACCTTGAAACTCTACACTACAAGTAAAAACTGGTTACAACTGGTTTCTCCCCTAACTTTACCATGCTGTTTACACAAGCTACATCCTTTTACTTTCAATTTATACATTTTACAAAATTTTACACTGTGAATTTACGTTTTGAATATATTTAATGAATTCGGTTATTTTCAACCATTTTTAAATTTTCTTTTTGCCAACACACAAATTTACATTTCAAATTTATACAGCAGAGTGCGCATTTATGTAACGGATGTTATAAAATGAAACAAGCAGAGTTGCGCAAATTGTGTAACGGTTTATAATTTTACAAATTGGATTTTATTTAGTTATAACTCTTAAAACATTTAATATTCACTTCTAGCTTACAGTTGAGGCGTAATGAAACGTCTGTCTGTAACGCAAAAGAAGCTATAACTCCGTTACAGTTAAAGTATTTTAAATTACCAAGTTAAACAATTAAAATTAGCAGAATATTCTTGAATTAATACTTAAGGTTTATTTATTTAAAATGCAAGGAATTGTGCGGTGGCAAAATAATGACATTTAAATTCAATTAAAGCAAATTATAAACTTTATTTAAGATAGACAAATAAAATAAATTAAAATCATGACACATAAATTTCTTTAACACTCAGTTACGGATTATGGAACATTTTTAATTTTACTAATAAACTTTTTTAAGGATAGCAATCCTTCAATTAATTAATTAATCAATGGCTGAAAATGAACATATATTCGAGTTTACTTGCTTTTCTTGTATAATCAAGTTTAATAATTTAATGTGAACATATTAGCACCAAAAGGTGCGTAATTATAATTATGCTTATTAATTAAAAAGTTCAATGTTCATAATTTAGAAATTCTGCTTCGAAATGTTTTAAATTTTGAAATTAAGTTTTAAAAGTTTTAAAATCGCCCACTTAGCTGTGTTAACTTGTCGCAACTTCCCTTCCATCTCGGGGTAAATCTCGGTAAAGCCTGGTCTCATTTTCGTGAATAAACGTCGGGAAAACCATGAATAAGTCTGCAACCCATCTTGTATCTGGTATTGTAAGCCGCCTTCTATGCCATGATTTAAAAAAAGAAATACTTTATATTAATTAAAATTAAAGGAAACTAAATACATCTTCTTGCCATTTGGAGACGTCCTTCCCTGGTTACATCCTGGCCTAATGAGACAGATAAATTAAAAGCAAGCAGCCTTCCTACTTACCGCGCATCCACGGGGCGCATGCATAGCTAGGTTACTTATTATTTTAAATTTTTCTCGATAGATGTCACTATCAGCCAGAGATCTCATTAAAAATATTTATCATACATAACAATTTTTTTTACATAGTTATACATTATTACAATTTGGAATTTATTCTCGTTTGTTTTCTGAATTTTACTATTTTAATATGTAACACCGTCTAAAGTGTGTTACACTATAACGGATAATAAACGTGGTAATTATGATTAACATTATCACCTATAAACGGAGGTACACTATAAATTGTAAAAGTATTTTCTGAACAAATATAACAAGTAAATAAAGAACAATGATTCTCAATTTTCACAAATGTCTTTCAAAGGTAATCATTAAATATTTATATGAACATTACTATTTCATATTAAATGAAACCT
>JBAIZL010000010.1:8646449-8651449 GCA_036971475.1 Prosapia bicincta | reverse complement strand
AACGAAGTAACTAGATTTGGCTCTGAGATGTGATTAAATTCACCGACTGTACCAACCGCATTATTTCCGTGTTGTATAAGAAATTATCAATAAAACTGTAAAAAAAAGATTTTTCAGTGCTAAACTTTAAATTAACAACTCCAGCCTTTTCTTCTGTACATTGTTGTTTTTAATTAAACATCTAAACGTGTTTTTAAAGATTCGATTGAAAATCTTTAATTTAATCAAAGCTCAAGTGATTGCTTTATAAAGTATTACAGTAAACTTATAACTTTGTTTAAATAAATATAACCTCTTAACCATAGAAACGTTTTTATTTAAACCCTAAATTTATATAGTTATTAATAAGGAATTAAATGAAAAGGTTTTTGTGGTTAGGAGATTTTATTTACTTAAATTTTTTCAAATTATACTACAGCTGCTCCAAGATGTTATTTAATTGGCAAGTTTAATGGGTTTTTATTTTCAATAATTTTAGGAAAACTATTTTTAAACTTCTGCATTCTCTGAAAAAGAAGTTTAAGATGTCTGATGAACTAAATATATAAAAACACAATTATTTATCTTTTTTTTAAAAAAAGGACGTGTGTGTGTGTGTGTGTGTGTGCGTGAGTGTGTGTGTGTGTGTGTGTGTGTGTGTGTGTGTGAGTGAGTGAGTTGTGTGTGTGTGTGTTTGTATTTCCTTTAATTTAAAAAAAGATTAAACATTTTATAGCATTCATAAGGTGTAGGACAGACAGCTACCTTACTTGAGGTATAAGGTGTTCAAGAAATGTGGCCAGCTCTACGCTTCAATCACTCTTTATCCAATGCATGGTCGATCTAAAGGCTCAAACGCAACCTGAAACACTTTGGCCCTCCTGGAAATCACGTGAACCCCAGAACTTTGATACGCGTACTGCAGTCCTCTACCTAATCGTCCACGCAACCCCATAACTTCCAGTACTAGCTATATTTCCTTAAAATATCATTGCTTTGAGTTTATCCATGTACATTATTTACAGTTTCACAAAGATAAAAAAAAACATTCACTTTACGAACAAACACAAATTCGATTTATTGTAATACAGAACTAAACATTAATTACAAAAATCGAATTAATTTTTACCTTAGCGCTAAAGTCTGGTGTAAACCTTGGCCTCTTCGATGAACCTTCGCCTTCGAGCTACCTGCTCCACCCTGCTACTCTCTATTTCCTCACGTTCAGCAGGCTTCTAGCAGCCTGAATCAGTCCATGTCCAGTCCATGTCCAGAATGTCCTTTTGAGCTCATTCTGCGGATGGTTCCATCTAATAGGCTCCTGAGTGTATCACTCTTCTCCATCCGGGCAACATACCCTGCCCAGCGTAGTCTTCCTATTCTAATGGCTTTCCCTACATTGGGCTCTCCAAACAGATCGTAAAGCTCACAATTTCTTCTCCTCCCCCATCAACCTTCACAGGACCAAGAACCCTCCTGAGGATCTCCCTCTTTAATATAGCCAGGTTGTTTTCCTCGTTCTTCGTTAGCCATGCTTCAGAGGCATTAGATAGTAAGGGACGGAGTCTCTCTACAAACAGACTGTGGTTAGGTGTTTGCGTAATCCAAAGTAGACTTTATTAGCACTGGATATCCTTTTATTCCCCTCAATGGAGGCCTTATTATTGGAGTGACAATGGATCCCAGATCCACTACTTCAAACCTGAAGGTTCCCAGCTCAACAAATCCGCCGCCTGTTGGGCTACTTCAGGTATGCCACTTAATTTTAAATATACACATTTTTGAACAGAGCTTTTGCAAAAATTAAAATTACGAAGAATAATTTTTAAAAACTTGAATAGTTTATTTCTTTTCCTTAAAAGAGTTCAAGTTGCCAATCACGGAAGATCTATCAAAATAATGGTTTTAGTATCACTTATTCCTCATGCTTTGTGTTGTATTTAGTTCTTCATGAGTGTTTATATATTCCCAATTATTTCTTTAGGATGTCTATCTCTTGTGGTTTACCGCGAGATTTTAAAACTTCTGAGCTTCTAAATCACGATTAGATTATAGCTTTTCGCGAACTTTTCCCACAAGAAATTTCCAACTTGTTTGTTACTGTTACAAAAACATTAAACATATAAATAGAACTAAAACTAATGTGGGTGGTTCGTAAAGACGTCTTCATCTGTACTTTGAGTTAATTGATCTGTACGCAGGACGTCAAACTAAACGCTCCAATTTCATCAAGAGGAACAGTTATTTCCACTTAGTAAACAATTTCGCCACAATCTGTCCAGCCATACGGAATATCACGTCTGAGCCCTTAATGGATCTTCCGTTTCAAAGGGTTTCTCCGCCTTGTTATACTTTTTCTAGAAAACGTAAATAGTCAATCATCGGCAAAATAGAGCATCACTTATAGAAAATGTTAGTTTGTCCTAAAAAAATAAATAAATAACGCATTGTGAAACTCCTGGAAATGTATATTAATAAATATCTACTTAGTTTACTCTCTCCTAATATATATATATATATATATATATATATATATATATATATATATATATATATATATATATATATATAAATATATATATATATTTAATTCAAATTTACAATCGTTGATAAAATACTTTTTATTCAACCACTTAAGTTCAAATACATTCTTTAAGGTTGTAGTGGACGACACTTGATTCTGATACAGTTTTTTTCAAATATTAATTCATTAATTCAATTTAATCAATTTATTTTACTTTAATATGGGTGTAAACCTTTTATAAAAGGAGCAAGGTATCCAATTTTTTTGTTGGTCCCATTTGGCTTAAAATAAGTGATAACATATATTTTATCAGGTAATATTAACTGATAGAACAGTTGTTATAACGCATAAGTTATGCTACTTTATAATAATTGTAATTATTTCATAACAATTAATCAATGTAGAAATCGACTTTAAAATGTTTTGTTTATATTACTTGTGATTTTAACGCTCAGAGAGTTAAGTATTGAGTAATACTAAAACTTCAAATAATTGTTAACTTGTTCGCAAATTGAGCTATAAAGCTTTATTTATTGTTATATTATAGTTGCTTATTAACTAATAAATGTGTTTATAGCGTAATAAAGCAATGTAGTGACGCACATATGTTGCCTACCTATCCTAATCTTTATCGAAGCTCATGAAATAAAATTATTTCCTGAAACATTCCTTTTCCCTTTTCTTATCATATACTTCTATCCTTACATCACTATTTTCTTGTAATACACGAAATTTTTTTCTTGCATCTGTAATTTTTTTAAATATTGTTTACTACCAAAATCTTGGTATAAGCAAAGGCAATATATTTTATTAAACATCAATTTTTTCCTTTCCATTGAAAACCGCAGTTTTAACTAAATACAGTAGTCTCGAAAATATGAGTCCCAATTTGCAGAGCTTCCGTTATATTCGAGCCTTTTTCTATTTCAGCCTGATTTATCTATTTTAAAGGAAATGAGTCGGCTGTCCAAGAAATGTTTATAGCCATAAACATAGTGAATCGGGCGTTTAAGAAATATTTATATCAATACGTCAAGCAAAGGAAATTAGTCAGGCTTCCAAGAAATATTTATATCAATACGTCAAGCAAAGGAAATTAGTCAGGCTTCCAAGAAATATTTATATCAGTACGTCAAGCAAAGGAAATTAGTCAGGCTTCCAAGAAATATTTATATCAATACGTCAAGCAAAGGACATTAGTCAGGCTTCCAAGAAATATTTATATCAATACATCAAGCAAAGGAAATTAGTCAGGCTTCCAAGAAATATTTATATCAATACGTCAAGCAAAGGAAATTAGTCAGGCTTCCAAGAAATATTTATATCAATACGTTAAGCAAAGGAAATTAGTCAGGCTTCCAAGAAATATTTATATCAATACGTCAAGCAAAGGAAAGTAGTCAGGCTTCCAAGAAATATTTATATCAATACGTCAAGCAAAGGAAATTAGTCAAGCTTCCAAGAAATATTTATATCAATACGTCAAGCAAAGGAAATTAGTCAGGCTTGCAAGCAATGTTCATATCAATACTGTATTTTTCTTCCTCCCCATTCTGTTGTATCATTTAGCTCACTAGTGTTCTACAGGTCGGTGTATTACCCAACTTCATCAGTTATGTTTAGATGTCTAACATAATGGGTCAGAAATAACTTTCTTCATTTACGCTGTAAGTTTCGACAGTCGGCAAATATCCCTTAGAAAGCACAAACGTCTAGTCTTGAGCGTGACATCAGAAAATAAACTCTCTTGAAGCAAACAAATCAATCAAACAATGATGACCCTCATGGTTAGCTGGACTTTATTCCCGCTATAAATCTGGATCGAGCGGTCTCCACGTCTGGATATGAGGGGTTTTACCATATTAGGGTTCATTAGAAGTCCTATTATTTCTATTGCACAAGAACTAACTTCCGTGTAATCCGAGGTTTCGGTGATCCAAGGAGGTCTCGGTCCCATTCACCACAAATTAGTACACAAACTTCACTTCACACTAGTTTATTAAAACATACTAGTTTCGGCAATGATCTCGCCTTCCTCAGTGATTAGTTAACGTTTCAATGTTATCAGTGACAGTTTCAAAGTTTATTGAAAACAAATACCATCAGCCTTTTAATATTTTTGTAACTTTCAATAATGTTAAATAAAAATTATGAGCAACCTTATATCTTGGTTATGCATAAACGTTTTAGTTATCTCACTTGTTATGTACGACAATAAAAATTTTATATTTTTACATTTGTGAAAAAATGTCTTTAAAGGCTACTTTTACATTTTATCTTTCAGTTGTAATTTATAAATTTAAATAGAACAAGCAACGAACAACTAGGTATTTGTAAAACTACCTTCATATTTCTTGTTGGATTTAGCTTCGGGTTGTTTTTATATAATTTCTTTTGACATTGGATATCTTCGAGAGATAGAATTAAATTAACAATATTTTTCACTTCTGCATTTCAGTGATTATTTCTAAGGGTGGATCGGGGAAGACAAAAATAT
>JBAIZL010000010.1:8636449-8641449 GCA_036971475.1 Prosapia bicincta | reverse complement strand
ATTTAAAATTCTAATACTTTACAGATAAAGGATTCACCTGTGTGTAGTAAAACCCCATTCTGTGATTCCATAGTATAGCAGAACAGACGATCAAACCACTGATAAGGTAAGACTAGCCTTATCCGGGTAAGGCTGTTTTCCTTGTTGACAATAAGACCGCCATCTTGAACCTCTCTGAGAACTCACGGTATGACTGTAGTAGAACCATAGAATGTAGAA
This sequence comes from Prosapia bicincta, assembly GCA_036971475.1. Taxonomy (NCBI): domain Eukaryota; kingdom Metazoa; phylum Arthropoda; class Insecta; order Hemiptera; family Cercopidae; genus Prosapia; species Prosapia bicincta. Next base: position 8,641,230 of record JBAIZL010000010.1, on the reverse strand, counting down.
GAAAACTAAATGCTCTTATAAATGCCGGGTGGGTACTTTATTTCCAGTGGATCCCGAGCCATGTAAACATCACTGGCTATAAAAAGGCTGGTCTACTAGCCAAGCATGGAACAAGCCTCCTACAGCTCGAGCATCTGAGTTCACTACATTTCTCCAGGTCCCTAATAAAGAGGTAGACCAAAAAATGGAATCACGTTCGATTGAGGGAATCTCACAGCAGGAAAATGGTGGGAAAGTCTTGTGACGGGGAGACCAATTAACCAAAACTTGTCCCGACCTGTTAGCGTTGCAGCTTTCAGATTGAAGACAGGTCATGATTACCTTGCTGCGCACTTCCACCGCATTCATGTGCTACCGACTCTGGAGTGTCTGCTGTGTGGAGGTGAACTTATGAATGCCGAACACCTTAATGATTGCACAGCCCTGGACCTGGCCCAGGTTTACAGCCGTCCCATCTTCAGGGAGGCGCATCTCTACTAACACACCTTAATGATTGCACAGCCCTGGACCGGGCCCAGGTTTACAGCCGTCCCATCTTCAGGGAGGCGCATCTCTACTAACACACCTTAATGATTGCACAGCCCTGGACCTGGCCCAGGATTACAGCAGTCCCATCTTCAGGGAGGCGCATCTCTACTAACACACCTTAATGATTGCACAGCCCTGGACTTGGCCCAGGATTACAACAGTCCTATCTTCAGGGAGGGCCATCTCTACTAACACACCTTAATGATTGCACAGCCCTGGACCTGGCCCAGGATTACAACAGTCCCATCTTCAGGGAGGGCCATCTCTACTGGTCAGAGCGTAGCCAAATGGCTCAACTGCCAAGGGTGGGCGTTGGCTAGTAAGTAAGTAACAATTGCTAGAACTATTTTTTCACTCTGAACAAAGTAGTGAAACACATGATGATAAATGATATAGACACGTGGAAAGCTATAGTGACATACTCCCCTTCTAATGAAGATAGTGAATAAAAGGGAAGAAACAGGCGGTAATATTTTTGTAATGTCTTCTTAATATATATTTAGAGTTGGTGAATAGAATAATCGAGGAACATAAAATCTATTTTGGAATGGTGAAGTGAAATATTTCTAAAAAAATATTTGGTGATAAGAGTTACGTCCGTTTATAAAAGGAGATAAATATTTAGCTGGTAACTACATTTATAATCATTTATGAGAATATATCATGGGATCCCTTCATGGGACCAGAGTGGTCGGAGGATAAAGGACTTAACCCCTGAGGTCCTAATCTACATACCCAGAACCTGTGAGTGCCGTTCCGGCGAATATGTCAACCCATTCTCTAAAAGTGAGTACTTAGGTTAAACCCAAAGGCATATAGGGGTTTGAAACGCAATTCCTTATTACTGTATGTCTCAAGAGCAATTAGATTTACTCTAGTCCCATAAGACATTTTATAGCTATAAAAGGAGTTGATATTATTAATGATTGATATAATATTTATCACACAATAGAGAAATATACAATAAAACAAATTATAACTCGGTACCTACGCGGACACGTAGTTCCAAGCATAGTCGTGACAACCTGATTGGAATATAAACACGGTCTAACAGAGTCCACCCTTTGCCTTGGTACATACTCCAGTTCCTGTGGTCTCTCCGTGCCGTCCTTTGTTTGTTTTAGCTTAACCAAATAGAATGTAACTAATCAATATTATTATATTATATTATCTCATCACCATATATAACTGAAAAATACACAATCTTACTAGCAGGCTATTTTACAATAGGACTTTATTTGAAAATCAACATTTGCATTTAAAAATTACCCAAGTTTTCATGTTTTCTTTATTACTATTATTAAACTTATTTATTTTCTCTAAATTGAGAAAAACATTTACTTTTGCGCAATGATAAATCTTTGCTATCAGACGCGCCTAAGAATCTTTTCTCTTCAAAAATTGGATTAAAAATATCAGGCTTATTATTATCGTTACATTGAATTATTTGTATTAAGATTTATCCCAATTTAAATAAAGTAATATATTTATTAACTGATTAAAACTACTTAATAATAAACCTTTTTCCTAAAAGATGTTCGATAAATATTGTAACATACCCTACGTGTAAAATAGTTGTCTTACAACAAAACTTATAACACAAAATCAGATGTTGCATGAAATCATATGTTATCATTTAATTCACTTTGAGGTGACTCATAGACCTGGAGGAAATTATACTGTATGTTTATGTCTATCCAATACGTTTTTACGGGTTGGTATAGGCGTTTTCACTTCTAAAGTATTGGTTAACTTTTGGAGTTCGAAGAACGGTAAGACTTACGTTTCTAATATACCAGAATTGTATTATTCTGAAGCGCCACCTGCATTGCTAAGAAGCCTCAGAGCTTTAGGAACAAAAAGGTATTGACTTGGTTATGAAAGCAACATTGCAAAGAAGCCTCAGAGCTTTAGGAACAAAAAGGTATTAACTTGGTTATGAAAGCAACATTACTAAGAAGCCTCAGAGCTTTAGGAACAAAAAGGTATTGACTTGGTTATGAAAGCAACATTGCTAAGAAGCCTCAGAGCTTTAGGAACAAAAAGGTATTGACTTGGTTATGAAAGCAACATTGCTAAGAAGCCTCAGAGCTTTAGGAACAAAAAGGTATTGACTAGGTTATGAAAGCAACATTGCTAAGAAGCCTCAGAGCTTTAGGAACAAAAAGGTATTGACTTGGTTATGATAGCAACATTGCTAAGAAGCCTCAGAGCTTTAGGAACAAAAAGGTATTGACTTGGTTATGAAAGCAACATTGCTAAGAAGCCTCAGAGCTTTAGGAACAAAAAGGTATTGACTTGGTTATGAAAGCAACATTTTTAAATAATAAATGTGAGTTTCTAGTGTCACAGTGTCAACTATTCTAAACTACTTTAAGATACATGTAACTGAAACATTGGTTGAGAGATTAGTTAAACTCAGGTTATTTAAATAATTAATTTGAGTTTCTAGTGTCACAGTGTCAACTATTCTAAACTACTGTAAGATACATGTAACTGAAACATTGGTTGAGAGATTAGTTAAACTCAGGGTATTTAAATAATAAATGTGAGTTTCTAGTGTCACAGTGTCAACTATTCTAATCTACTTTAAGATACATGTAACTGAAACATTGGTTGTGAGATTAGTTAAACACAGGGTACCGTTGAAGCTATATAATTTATCATCCCCTCCCCACTGAGCTACCCCTACTTGAGGTAATTACTTATATTCGTCTTCAACTACGTCATGTTTCATCAACCTAATTAATAAATTATGACACTTAGTAAACTGATTTTTAAGGAGTTGAGTTATGACTTGAGTGTGTACGTTGGAGAACCCCATGTGGACGGTTAAGTGACGTTCTTCTTGCGGTTTCTGTGCTACAAAATGTCTAAGGTTTCTATAAAGAATTCAATTATTATAAAGAAAATGTAATAGACATTATATCTCTGTTACATATTTTTATAACAATTGAATTCTATAGAACACATATAAAAGAAATATTTATAGCAACACAACAATACAAATACAAATAAGAAGAACACCTATAAACGAAACCTTCATAGCAACACAACAATAAAAATACAAATAAGAAGAACACATATAAACAAAATATTTATAACACCACGACATTTTTAAAATCCCATTTTACCCACGATAAATACTTATATTTAATAATAAAACAGAAAAGCCTAAGCTGTCAATACAGGAACTATTTCAGATTTATAAATAGAAAAATAATGAAAAATCAATAAACAGGTTTAAATAAAAAAAATTATAAATAATTTAGCTTAAGCTAACAATATGCTTGCGTGAAGAAATGTAATCATACATAGTTATTTCATTGGTTTAAATTTGTTATACGCATTGTTATCTAATTACCACTTTCTTACACTTTATATTGCTTTGTTCATTGTCAATAACAAGTTTACAACTAAGCACTTACTGAATCGTTTACTGAATCAGAACACTAGAATAATTAAATCTATTTTACAAACAACTAACCAACATTGTCGAAATACAAACTTACACAAAGGCTGTAAATACACATACTTATACGACACATTATATTTGCAAACTATGAAAATATCTGAAAATGCTTTACAAACTCCATTGAAATCTCTGCCACAGAGATACGTTATTAACAATATCTGGTCTTATCTAATGAACGCCATTTTTTCCCAACTGTAACATAAACAAACCTCCATTGCTGCATTCCCTAAGGCTGCTTTAATTTGAGTAATATCCTTTCAACAACCTTTTATCTATAATTAAAATTATAACATTTTTTACAAAGTTTTGTAATTTGTTTTTAAAATTATTTTCGTCGTTTCGTTCCGCAACAATTACAACCCGTTTTTACCCTTTGGAGTCGCGGAGTTAACCGAGAAAACAGAGAAACTGCAATTTCCAATAACGCTAATTAACTTAGCCTTCATAAGCGTTCGATTCAATAAAACCCTTTGTTGTCACAGTTCCTTTGACTTTGGTCACAGAATCGTTTTTCCAACGAACTTTATGTTTTCAATATTTCTACCTCGGTTCGAGATGTCTGAGGGTTTTAATTTGCAGAAATAATTTATAACAAAACTCTCTACTTAACAATAGTTTTATAACAATGTTTTACAAAACAGATCAAATAAAATTCTTAACGTTAATAATTTATATTTCAAATAATCTTATATTAAACAATGTTTTATTAAAAACTTTTACGTATAGCTAAAACATTTGAACATATATTAGTACATATAAATAATATTCGAGCTGGCTT
>JBAIZL010000010.1:8616449-8631449 GCA_036971475.1 Prosapia bicincta | reverse complement strand
TGTAAAAGTACAATTGTTTTAGAAATGAGCCTGACTGTCACCGATTCTTGTTAACCAGTAGACCTATTTCTAAGTGACTCACTGATAGAAAAGGATATTACTCCAGAAAATTGAGATATTATCAGCACATTGAAAAAAATAACAGTTATTCAATACCTTCTATAAGTTTACACTCTCCTCATATATATTTAATTTAATGAATTAATTTTAGTTATATATGGAGCAAAACGTTGTCACAAAAGGGGCAAGGTATGCAATAACATTATTTCCCATTTGGCTTAATCATAACATATCATTTCATGGAACAGCTGATTTTATATTATAGGTTATGTTACTTTACTTATAATATTTGTAATCGTATGATAAAATGTAACTAAATTAAATTTTGTCTTTACTAAGCTCAGCAGGAATTGACTTTGTTTTGTTTATATTGCTTGTTTTTCTTATTAACTAAACCAAGTAAAAACATTTTATTCTTATTAATTGCTAATTTATTTATTACAAATACTAATTATATCTAAAGTGAAACCTATTTTGTGGGAAGCCGATATTTTTATAACAGAATCAAAATATTTCATCTCTTACGAACGTGTGGTACTGGATTAATCTAGAACTTTGCTTCGGGCTCAAATGAGATTTTCCCTTTATTTATCAATATAAAATCCTTTTGTGACACGTTAAACACTTTATCTGCTGTTCCATTCACTTTCATCGGGAAATTAATCAATAGATGGTCACATTACTACAATACATAAAAATCCAGTTTGACAACATATAATTTACCATTGTTAAATTCAAATGTTTGAAGCTACGGTACTGAAGTAGCTTTGTCACTATTGTTTGTTTTGATTAATTTATATATTTTATTTTATTACAGTTATGTTAAAAATTGAAACATTATTTTCTCTATCTCTAGTGGTTTTTTTTCAAATTTAAGAAACACCTTTTTAAACTAGTTTTCAACATTAAGACTTTAGTGTTTCACTACTATTTTTTATCAGGATTGTCTAAACTTTAATAACATTTCTAAAATTCGTTTATAATAATAAGTATACAAACAAATTTAGAATCGATATATGTTTCAAATTCCAAATGTTAGATAGCGTTGTAAGGGAGAAACATATAAGACAACATTGCAGTTGGTATATAAAAACACATTTTCGAACCGATTTAAAAAACATCTGTGAAATAATTTTACTTCTCGCGATTCTACAGCATACAAAAATACATTTATAATTTTTCAATTGCTTTAATTAGCATTTTAATCTCTTATTCTTCACCACTGTCGATTGTTTCTAAAAGAATATTGGTTTATGTGAGACATTTTTAAAACTATACAAAGATATACAGATAAGTAAATCCAGTTGAATATTTTATTTTCCCATCAATTGAAACGTTTTACATTTTCTAATTTATTATTTTACTACCGAGAAGTACACAATTTAATATTTAGGAATTTGTTTATCCAACAAGTGCAAATGAAATGATGACAACTAACAGATGAATATATTAAATTTACTTTGAGTTTTGATTTAGTATACATTTTCAGAAGATTTTTTGTAAAATTAAAACTAAAAAAACAAATTACAGTATATATTTTGTTTGCTTGCATAGAAACCTAACTTTTGTATGTGTAATACTTTTAATTACTGCTGGCCATTAAAAAACTTCCAAGGCAGCTTGGTTAACATATTTGAGAACTTCTCTTCTGTTCCAAAAACGACTTTCCTCGAGTTAAAATCATTCTCTTCTGGTTTCAAACATTAAAATCTCTAATCATGGATTATTTATACCTTCTTCAGTAACTTCTTTGCATCCTCCAAAGTGCATTGATCCTTACTTGTAAATATACTTTCCACACCCTTCTTTCTTGTATACGACTCTCCATTTCACTGAAACTTTTTTACGAACTTTTTGAAATATAAAATTATATCTTATCCCTTCCGATTCCTTATAACTTTCAGACGATAAACAAGCACTATTTCGTTCAAGGCTAGAACTAACAATACAGTTTGGAGGTTTGATAGCGTAAGAGTTGAGTTTAAAATTTTGAATATGGCGTCAAGAAGAACAATGTATTAATGTTAGGAAAGACGGAAGAGACGAAATACAGTTCCGAAATTGTGAATAGTCATAGATTGTTGTGGTGCTCTGTAGTTCACTCTTTCACTACGATCCACTGAATTGGCAATAGCAACTATAACTGCAAAATTTTATTTCAGTTTTACTTCGAAATTAACCTACACGCACAACTCTTTGGCTAGATTTTGTGTCTATAATTTATTTTTTTATTCCTTTTTTAATTCATGTGAAATTATTTTGTAACCTACTACACATTTAAATTCATACTGACGCAACTTCAGTAAACTATAGCCAAAATTAGGGATTACTGTATCACTTTTACATACCTAACGCCGTGTTTAGTAATTCTAGACAGTGGGAAATTATTCCGTTACAAGTAATTCATTCCTTCGTTGCTTACAGGCTAATGCTATTTTGAAGCAAACTTTCCTAACTATCTCCTCTCTTATTTGTTTATTCACAATACAAAGCAACTGCCACTCTTCATGGGCTTACCGTTACACCCTCCACAAGGTCACAAAAATTATAAGACCTACGACTGGGTTCGATTACACTATTTCACACGATGCAATTACTTTCTATTCCCACTAACAGGGTACCATTATGTCTTACCTACTTCTATCTACCCTTCCAGATCCTTCTCCATATAAGGTGATAAAACAGATATATACGGTGCCCAACTCCTAAAGAGAGCAGGTCTGCTTCAGTGCGAGACGCTTCACGCATGCCATCATAATATCGTGTATCAGAGGACTACGTCCTATCCTATATTTTGCAATCCTTTTCTATCCTTCGTGAACGACGATAGTCACACTGACAGATATCGTCTAAAACTTACAAAAAATAACAAGATATATATATATATATATATATATATATATATATATATATATATATATATATATATATATATATATATATATAGTTTATATAATAAATAATAATATACAATAATATATAAATTATATTACATATATACACTGTGTGTGTGTGTGTGTGTGTGTGTGTGTGTGTGTGTGTGTGTGTGTGTGTGTGTGTGTGTGTGTGTGTGTGTGTGTGTGTGTGTGTGTGTGTGTGTGTGTGTGTGTGTGTGTGTGTGTGTGTGTGTGTGTGTGTGTGTGTGTGTGTGTGTGTGTGTGTGTGTGTGTGTGTGTGTGTGTGTGTGTGTGTGTGTGTGTGTGTGTGTGTGTGTGTGTGTGTGTGTGTGTGTGTGTGTGTGTGTGTGTGTGTGTGTGTGTGTGTGTGTGTGTGTGTGTGTGTGTGTGTGTGTGTGTGTGTGTGTGTGTGTGTGTGTGTGTGTGTGTGTGTGTGTGTGTGTGTGTGTGTGTGTGTGTGTGTGTGTGTGTGTGTGTGTGTGTGTGTGTGTGTGTGTGTGTGTGTGTGTGTGTGTGTGTGTGTGTGTGTGTGTGTGTGTGTGTGTGTGTGTGTGTGTGTGTGTGTGTGTGTGTGTGTGTGTGTGTGTGTGTGTGTGTGTGTGTGTGTGTGTGTGTGTGTGTGTGTGTGTGTGTGTGTGTGTGTGTGTGTGTGTGTGTGTGTGTGTGTGTGTGTGTGTGTGTGTGTGTGTGTGTGTGTGTGTGTGTGTGTGTGTGTGTGTGTGTGTGTGTGTGTGTGTGTGTGTGTGTGTGTGTGTGTGTGTGTGTGTGTGTGTGTGTGTGTGTGTGTGTGTGTGTGTGTGTGTGTGTGTGTGTGTGTGTGTGTGTGTGTGTGTGTGTGTGTGTGTGTGTGTGTGTGTGTGTGTGTGTGTGTGTGTGTGTGTGTGTGTGTGTGTGTGTGTGTGTGTGTGTGTGTGTGTGTGTGTGTGTGTGTGTGTGTGTGTGTGTGTGTGTGTGTGTATCTGTGTTTGTGTGTGTGTTTGTGTAAATAAATATTTACAAATAAATAAAGATCCCACAGACAAATACCAAAATGAAATAAAAATTACTGTATAAATTATTTCATCAAAAATATATAAATTCTTATATAAATGCCAATCCTAAAATTCCAAGATTAAATGGACTAATTATATTGCAAAAAGATGATGAATCAATTATCCCATTAGTTAATTCCCTTATCTTCTTACAAAATATCAAAATACTTGGTTCTATTACTTAAAGACAAAGTAAAACTAAGTAATACTCATGATATAAAAATTTCGATTAAACTTATAGAAAAATTCAAAGGAATTAAAATTGATACGAAATTATTATTATTTGATGTTACCAACATCACAGTAACATACTTATAATGAAAACACAAAATATAAAAGGAAATGATGTAGATACATATACAATATAAACATTAAAACAAAAGTAATATTTAAAAAATATATTTAATCAAGTTTATAAACAAGAAGAAGGATTAACAATGGGCTCTTCTATGTCAAGAAAAATATCAGAAATATATTTACAATATATAAACTTTGAAATTGTTATATATATATATATATATATATATGTGTGTGTGTGTGTGTGTGTGTGTGTGTGTGTGTGTGTGTGTGTGTGTGTGTGTGTGTGTGTGTGTGTGTGTGTGTGTGTGTGTGTGTGTGTGTGTGTGTGTGTGTGTGTGTGTGTGTGTGTGTGTGTGTGTGTGTGTGTGTGTGTGTGTGTGTGTGTGTGTGTGTGTGTGTGTGTGTGTGTGTGTGTGTGTGTGTGTGTGTGTGTGTGTGTGTGTGTGTGTGTGTGTGTGTGTGTGTGTGTGTGTGTGTGTGTGTGTGTGTGTATGTGTGTATATATATAATGGTTTAAATATTGACAAAGTATTAAATCTTATAAATAACATACATAAAATTATATACTTTACTCATGAATTCAAATAAAAATTAAACTGAATTATTTAGATATTACAATTATCAGAAACAATGAAATATTTGAATATAATATGTATAGAAAACCAACTCAGACAAATCAAATAATACCAAATTATTCAAACATTCTTGTAACCAATATAAATAGTAGTACTGTATAATTTACTATATAGAATGCTAGAATACTAATGAACATACATGATCAAATAAAAGAGAGGCATATAATATACCGAATTGCCATTAGAAAATGAATGTAAAAGAGAAACTATAGATAAATTAAATAACATATTGAGAACACTAACACAAAAAAACACTAACCTTTAAATAATACAAGAGAAAGAATTTTGACATTTATATTTAAAAGAAACGGAATAAATAAAACTACAAGAATATTTTAGAAAACAAATATACAAATTACTTATAAAACTGATGAAAACATTTATAATCTAATAAGCAATAGCCAAAACAATATTTACGGAAAAAATGGTTTATTTAATATTTAATACCAAGATTGTAACCAATTATATGTAGGACAAAGAAGAAATTTAAAAAAAGAACATTTAAACGCTTGTATAAAATCGAACATGTACAAATCAAGTTTGGATTCTCATTGTATGAATAATGGACGCAGACTTCCTGAAATAGATAATATGAAATTAATTAAAGAAATAAACAACTGGTTGAAAATTAATATATATGACAGTTTATAAATGTATACACATAAAGTTGAAGTCATTTTAATTAAGTAACAGATTTAAGAGAAATCAAAACTTCAAACTATTTACAAGGTCATTGATATCATGGCAAAAATCATACAGAAGTTCTAATATCGATAAGCATATGATTAAATTGTAGTGCATATGAATTAATTTTTGAAACATTTGTTATATCATTGTTATTCTTGAAAATGCTAATACATTTATTGGAGAAAAGCTTTGAAAAATATGTAAATCTGAACAGTTCTTGAATTTGAAACATTTTTATTCATTTACTATTATATATATATATATATATATATATATATATATATATATATATATATATATATATTGTATTCTACAATTGATTATATTTATATTTACCAACTTTACTTGAAGTTAAATTCTGTATAATGTTTTAAGAGAATTATTTCTTCATCACAAGTTAACTATTTTTTTCGTCAAAAATAAAAAGATGTAAATTAATTTTTTTTCAAAGGCAATCTGAGTCAAAATTTTGGGGCTAATTTTATTATATGTTTCAAGCTTAGAAACATAAGCTAATATAATTTAGGTTTACCATTTAGGTTTTCAGAGTTTCAGAGCAATCTAATTTGGCTAGGGAAGCAGGCATTTTGGCGAAATATATCGCTGAAACTCGTTTTTATTTATATTTATTAGAAAACTTTTTCATACTCTTAGCTATAAAATAAGTCCTCTAGAGATTCCCTAGCAGTTTAGATAAATAAACATTGTACAGTAGTAATTACAGTGAGGAATTAATCGACAATAAATAAATTAAACATGTTTTATGGGATTCGTTTAAATTTGTATATGTAATTACTTTATTCATAGAAGCGGACATTTTAAACGTATTTGAAGTAATTATTCACTATCAGAAAATCAGTAGCCTACTTACTGTATATAACATATATAACAAAATGGAATAACATTAACTTGACTCAAATACACAAAAACGGCGTTGTATAGGCAATTTAAAGCCAACGTGGCGACACAGATTCCACCGTTAACGGCTCCAATAGGCAAAACACGGCGTTGTATAGGCAATTTTAATTCAACCTAGCGGCACAGATTCCACAGTAGAGAACTAAAGAAAATCATATATAAAAATCAAGTCTAATATAAATATCAAGAAACTATTCTCACATACGAACAACGTTTGTTATCACTGAACAAAAGTTTTCCTTTGGGAAATACTTGCGGGAACACAATTTAAATAATTTATTCCATTCCATTGCTTTTTGCCGAGTGTTGTTTGTATAAGTCAACATTTATTTTACCCAAATAAAGTTTCACTGCAGTTAGATAAGTTGCATAAAGTTTAACAATATCATTAATGTTTACCGACAGACATTTTCTGAGCAAACGTGTTGAATGTTTTCCAAGCCTAAATTAAAGTGTGTTACAAAGCTTATGCATATTCTATGTAGGTTTGGTGTATAAACCAAAAGGACGGCCTAGAGTAGACGATTTCCAGCACAATGTGAGAATTACAACGCTAATCACGGTGACTAAGCAAACCCTTAGGAGAAACGCTTTGGTCAACCCATTGTTAAAGAATTAGAGATGGAAAAAATTGTTGAGAGCGGTTGAAATTGTTGAAAGTGATTTTTAATAATAGTAATAATATATTTTTTAAAATTAATATTATATAGTTATTATTATTTTTGTTGTTATTATTACCGCTGTTGTCGTTATTAATAATAATATTAATAAATTGGTTATATTATTATTATTATTATTAATATTATTTTATTATTATTATTATTATTATTATTATTATTATTATTATTATTATTATTATTATTATTATTATTATTATTATTATTATTATTATTATTATTATTATTATTATTATTATTATTATTATTATTATTATTATTATTATTATTATTATTATTATTATTATTATTACACGACTACCTTCCGGCGACCAGGATATAGAGGTAGTATTATCGATATTACCTTAGCTTCAGAGACTTTAGTCCCTAGAATTCAGGACTGGGTAGTTATGGAGGACTACACGGCGAGCTATCACCAGTACATCTCAATCAGCATCAACCCTGAGAAATCAAAGAGACGGCTGAAAACACTGAGAAGAAGCAGGTGGAATGTCGCCCGTATGGACCAGGACAGATTCTCGGAGGTCCTGCAGGGTTCCCAATTGGATGCCATGGAAATGGGTCAAACAACGAAAAGGCACAGGCACGCTGAAGCTGTATTGTTAGACGCAACAATGAACATCATTCAAAGAGCCTGCAAGGTGGCTATCCCACAAAAGCGATTCCCTACAGGAAATAGAAATCCAGTATATTGGTGGACTGAGGAGATAGCTATATTAAGGAGAAAGTGTCTTAGAACGAGACGCTTAGCTCAACGGGCAAGGCGAAGGGGACAGGGTGTGGCCTATGAAGAGACACTGGAATGCAAGACGGCAAAGAGTGAACTCCGTAGAGCAATTAGAGAGAGCCAAAGGCGATGCTGGGAGGACGTTCGGGAAGATCTAAATAGCGATCCCTGGGGCCTGGGATATAAGCTGGTGATGAAAAAGCTAAATTCATTCACTCCAGGAGGACTTTTGAATGCGGCACAGATGAAAATTATAGTAGATGGTTTGTTCCCTTCCCACCCTGTCGGTCAGATTTTAAAGAGGAAAACCGGAGGGAAAGATTTCCCGCTCTTCACAGAGAAAGAACTATGGACAGCAGCCAACTCCCTCCAAAATAACAAGGCTCCGGGACCGGATGGAATCCCTTCGGAGGTCCTTAAAGCCGTAGTGAGAACTCACCCGCACGTATTACTCAACATGTACAACCACTGCCTGAAAACTGGCGTATTTAGTGCCCGTTGGAAGGTAGCAAGATTGGTCCTGATTAACAAAGGCAAGGGGAACTTAGATTCTCCGTCTTCATACAGACCGCTGTGCATGTTGGATGCGGCTGGAAAATTGCTAGAAAAACTTATTAGGCCACGGCTGCTTTCGGCCTTCCGCGATGCAGGGGATCTTTCTGAGAGACAGTTTGGCTTTAGGAAAGGCAAGTCAACTATTGATGCTATTAGAACCGTAGTTGATCCTGCTAAAATAGCCGAGGTAGGTAACCACTTTTCAAGACCTGTGTGCCTTCTGGTTACCCTAGACGTACGTAATGCTTTCAACACAGCGAGATGGAAAGACATACTGTATGCCCTGGAGAAGACATTCGCTCTGCCTGAGTACCTCCTACGGACAGTACGAGACTACCTTAAGAACCGGTATCTGATATACGAGACTTCAGATGGACCTAGAAGGAAGAGAGTAACAGCAGGAGCAGCTCAAGGCTCCATTCTTGGCCCGGACCTCTGGAATGCAAATTACGACAGCATTTTGCGTATAACAATGCCAGATGGAACTTTCCTGGTGGGATACGCAGACGACATTGCTGCGATCATTATAGCGAGAAACCAAAAGCTCGCCCAATTGCGACTGGCCCAAGTAATGCGTCGTGTTAACAGCTGGATGATGGAGCATGGTCTACGCTTGACTCTGGAAAAAACTGAGATTCTTCTGATATCCAAGAGACGCCTCATTCCTAGCCCTGAGATGTTCGTGAGAGAGGAAGAAATAGCGGTTAAAAATGCAATTAGGTACTTAGGTATCATGATTGATAGAAAGCTGAGTTTTCAAAATCATGTTAAATGCGCAACTGAGAAAGCGATCAGAGTTACAACAGCTATGAGCAGGCTTCTGGCTAACGTTAGGGGCCCTACTCAGAGCAGACGCCGTCTTCTGATATCCGTGGCGCAATCTACAATAATGTACGAAGACGCACTCAAAACCAAGAGAAATAGAAGGTGGATGGCGTCGGTGCAGAGACCATACTAAGAGTAGTGTGTTCTTACCGAACGATGTCTGAATCACTGGCTCTAGTGGTGGCAGGAATAATCTGTAATGACCTGCTGGCACTAGAAAAGAAGAGCATTAGAGAGCGATGAAACAATATGAACGATAAGGGTGACAAAAAAGAAGTGCGAGGGTTGGCGATGGTCAAGTGGCAGGAAAGATTGTCTGCAGAACCCCCCGGAAGATGGACAACCCGGCTAATCAAAAAAATATCCAGTTAGACTAACAGGCAACATGGAGAGGTAACATTCTCCACAATACAGTTCTTAATGGGCCACGGTTGCTTCCGGGTCTACTTATATAAAGTGGGGAAGGTGGATATTCCAAACTGCTCTCATTGTGGTGAAGGATCAACCGACAGCCCCGAACACACTTCTTTGTGTGCAGAATGTGGTAATCGGAGAGAATAACACTGGAAAACAACGTCGGGCCAATAGACCCGGACAACATTGTCGGTACGATGCTGTATAGTGCATCCAACTGGATAGAGGTAGCGACATATATCGAAAACATACTGCAGACTAAAATGAAACAGGAAGATGGTCGAGGTCCTGTGACCAGGCCAAATAAGGTCAGTTTTAGAAATAGAAACTATTTGGGTTGATAAAGAGCCTTCTGACCAGGAAGAGTCTAATACAGTGATACCCTGGTCAAAGCTACAAAGGGCCGGGAAGGAGGAAGGGTTTAGTGGGTATTCGCCAGGAGTCCCACACACCAGGTCTGCCAGGGCAGAATTAATGGTGCGTAAATTGCTTTCCAATCTACAAAGAAAAACTATTGTGATTATTAATTTTGTTTTTTATTTTTATTTTTTTTTTTTTAAAGCAAAGTCTCTGAGAAAATGTAATTTCAAACTTTTTACCATAAAATTAAAATAATAGCAAATATTATCTCTAGACGGAGAACTCTGAACTCAAAAACAAATTCGCGCATCACAGTGAAATATCCTTAGGGATTCTGTTTTGAAGAATATATTTCCAATTAGTAAATATATTAAGGAAATATATTAATCGGAAAATAGTACAGGCATAGAATCAAGGTTTATCTCTCCTGATCTCAGATACCAGCGATCTCGCGGAGTTTCCCTAAAGCTAGCAAGGGCGTAAGAGTGTATATAGAATGTACAACAGGTCGCCTGGTATCGTAAGGGAAGGCGCTGTTACGAACGTTCAACCAAAAAAAAACGAATGTTAAATTTAATAATATCTGTGATTTGACGAATATATAAATTTGGAATTGGTCCTACAACAAAAGAATTTTTTTATCCATCACATCTTCTACCTGCTGAGAACGTCATTAAATACAACTTTTGCTCAGTGTATTACTTAAGTTAGCTATAAGAAGACGTAAGAGAACGGTTAATGAAAACTTTTTTTTTAATTAGTTTTTACGGAAAAACTAGATCAACCGTTTACGAAAGTTAAGTATTAAGTTTTGGCATTAATAAAATTTATAGCTTAAATTTCTTTAAAAGGCCTATTATTTTCACCTGAATAAAACTTACTTATCTCGCTTTATACGGACGCTAATAATCTGACGGAAATTATACTGGACAGGAATTGTATCCTTATTTCCATACAAGAGGTTTTTGTAGGCGTCGCTGTAAATATTTCACTTCAAAAATATGAACACAAAGATAGACAACCCGTAACAAGTCTAAGAAGAATGAGATTCACAAAATCCAATAATTTGAAAACTGAAATATGTTATTAATCAGTAATCTATGATCGAATGAGGTCGCCATAGCAACAACGAGTGCTTTACCCTCTCTTCCACCCAGTTAGCGCTACTCTAACTCTAGGTTTTGGCTCTTCCAACGCTAATTAAATGCAATTTTTGGAAGGGCAAAACTTTAGGTAAGTAATTTCGGAACACACACACTTTTCTAACTCAAGGGAATTTCACACTGTTTCTTTACTTCAAACAACTACTTGAATTTTAAACATCTTTAAAACCAGACACTACTGAACTAGGGGTTACACGTTATCAGTGAACTATTTAAAGATAACATTTCAGACTGGCTTGTGATATAAAATAATTATTTAATATTAAAACTAACAGATATTAGCAAATTATTGCTTTAAACGCGTTTCAAAGCAAAGTCATCATCAATGTTTAGTTTAAATTATTGGTGGTAATGATGATTGAGTTTTTTTGTTGATAAAGGTTTAGTTTAATAAATATTTTTGCTGTGGGAATGTGTTATTTCTATTGATATATTTTAAAATGCTGAAGCCTACCATGTATATAGCTCATATCTACACCACATATCAAACTGTATAACTATTTATTTATGTATAACATAAATAAATATAATCTCTATACCACAAATGACTTTTTTCTCTTATTTAACACCTTATGTACATTTCGATTGCATAGCAATCATCCTCAGAGGTAATTTACAGTAAAAATACCTCAGAGTATACAGATATTTTTACTGTAAATTACCTCTGAGGATGATTGCTATGCAATCGTACATAAGGTTTTAAATAAAAGAAAAAAGTCATTTGTGGTATAGAGGTTACATTTATTTATGTTAAACATTACGCCACAGTTGTTTATACAGTTATTTATTTATGTGTCTGGGTATCTGCGCTTCAGGAAACCTACATAGAGTTTGCCAGGTCTGAATTTAGGTTTAGTCAGTCTAAATAACTCCTAACTCTCCTTAATCTTTATCAAACGGAATAAATTAATCAAACTTTCAAAGTGGAAACGTCGAAAACCACTTGGTTGCAAATAAATGTGATACAAGCAGCCATACATGTTTCCCGTGAATTTCTCTCCATGCAAATAAAAATATGGGAAATATATTACTTTAGTTAGATACTTCCATCTTAAATGTGTAATGTCAAAGTCTACTCTAATTTATCGCCTATGAATACTTTTATTGATTGTAATTTTAGGCTATCGATTTGTTAATTTATAAAATCATTTATTTTGTAGACCAAATTTTTAAGTAACTCATTTTTTCCAATTTTGTTACACTTGATATTTTTAAAACTCATTAAACTTTTAAATGCTAAATAAAAATCAAAGTAAACGTTTAACAATGATCATTTTACAAAGTATAACCCTTATTTTTTCTGCCATTATTCATAGAATTTAATAAATTAAGAGACATGCTTTCAATTGTCCGTGACAGGGGATTTTATACTGCATGTCGCAAGTTGCAGATAAATTACAAAGCATATGATAACTCAGGGGATTTTGCATCCATTAAAGTTTTTATTGAATCAATAATATTTTACAAAACAATAAAATAATTAAATATACCAGATTCATTGATTGATTGTCCATTAGTTAGTATAATATCAGAAACATATTTTTAGGAGATTTATTAAGAAAATAATAATGATAATAAACTATCCAATTGGTTAATGTTTTCAATAGGTAAATGGTGGATAATATTTCCAGTACTCACGTAATATGGTACTTAGTTACAAAACTATTTACCTGATCGTGATATAAATGACAGACACAAAAGCAGTAGTAATATAAACAAATATTTGTTTAAGTCAATTCCTACTTAGGTCAACAAAGAAATTTATTTTAGTTGCTTTTTATTAAATAATTACAATTATTATAAATAAAGTAGCATAACCGATGCGTTAAAACAGCTGTTCTACTACATAACCTGTAACATAAAATCAGCTGTTTTATGAAATCATATATTACCACTTATTTTAAACTAAATGGTCGGAAACAACTATATTGCATAGCTTGCCCCTTTTATAAAACTGTTTTCTCTAACATAAAATTAAAATGAATTCATTAAATTTAATTAATGAATTATTATTTGAAAAAAACTTTATTGCAGTCAAGTGTCATCCACCACAAGTTTTACAAAAATCTATTTCAACTTGAGTGCATGAATAAAAAGTATTTTACTAAAGAATGAAAATTTAAACAAGATATATAAGCATATATAGGTAGAGTGGAATAGCCTAATAGTAGGAATTGAATATTGACGATTGTAAGATATAATTATGCAACATTCTACAACCTTCTATAAAAAAGGCTGGGATGAATGTATTAATTCAACGACGGATTTTATATATGATATTTGATTATTAAGTTATACTTGCTAAATAATTTACTTTTAATATAGCTATTATAAACTTAAACATTCGCGCAAGAGGAGAGTATGAGCTCTAGGCCTACTCAAGGTCAAGAGTAAATAATTGTAAAACTGAGAACTTTATTAATCGTAGGTTATGCGAAATGTATACCTGCAATTGTGAAAAACAAAATGGCTATTATAAATAAATATGTTAAACTGTATTGAAGGTTACTTAAATTGACTGCATAAATTTAATTTTTAAAGATATTACATTCAAAGACAGTTTCCAAATACGATCCGTGTATTCTTGGTAAAGGGTTTAGCATCCCTACAGGGTCAGAGCTCGGCAAATCCAGGCTTAGCAGTATGTAAATTTAATAGGTGTTTCTTTACAACAAAGAATTATGCATAAAGAAAAATGTCTTTCTACATAATTGAGTTACTTGTTTGAAAATAAAGGAGACTTTTGGTTACATATTTATTTGCACGTTTTCACTCGAGCTGACTTCTTTCAAGATTTATTTATTGATCGGATCTATTTACATGCGCGCCTTGGACAACAATGGATACGAATAACTCCTCGAGTCAATTGAGTTGTATTACACTGCAAAAATATTCTCGCTTATAATGCACTACAAATTATAATTTTTATACGAGTGCAATTTTTGTATTCATTATTTTGTACCTTAGTTTATTATTTGTTAATTGATTACTGTGTGTAATCATAATTAATAGAAACAAATTAAAATTTACTTATGGTTTGACGTTGGCTTTAGATTCTAGGCTCCTGCTATAATTGCTCATTTCCTATGTACACAAGAGCACACTAATTGTAAAAAACTACTGACAAACATCAGCTACTGACTGACACCGAGTAAAACCTATACTAAGAATCTTACTCCAGTTGTCATATAAACTGCTGAAGTGATCTATTACGTTAAGATGTCTGACAGAAGATCAACGGGCTATGAATAACTTTCTTTATTTATGCTGTAAGTTTCGAGAGTCGATAAATATCCCTTACATAGCACAGACATCTATTCTTGGGCATGACAAATCATAAAATAAACTCTCTTGAAGCAAACAAAACAATCGAACAATGATGCCATTCCTAGTCTTTCTAGCCACTACCAATAAAATACTGTGACTAGCCGACTTAGTCTGCGTAGGAGGGCTAGATAGCTAAGTTATTGTTTCCCAAAATAGAATTTAGAACACCCCCCCCCCTTTAAAGGAATTGTGACAAAAAATCGTCCTCGTGCCGTGGACTCTGTGTATACTTGAAATATATGCATACATTTAAAGGATTTAAAATATATATTTTTGTGCCGTAGTCTTGTAAATGAATAAGGTTGCCTCAGATGTGTTCGCTGGTTTCCTTGGGAGGCGTCCGTTCGATCAGAGATGCTCCCGCAGTCACTAGCTTTCTTGGCTGGTACCTTAACGACACTCTCTGATCGACTCCGCTTATCTT
>JBAIZL010000010.1:8503949-8611449 GCA_036971475.1 Prosapia bicincta | reverse complement strand
GTGCAAGTTTGAAACTTTTTGTCAGCAATGTTTAAAAATAATTTAACTTTACAGACATGACTATTTAAACTTTCCTATATATTTCTAATTGCATGTCTTACTAGAAAATCAGCTAATTAGTAACTATCCAACAGGGATGATTTCACAATTGAATAACACAATCTAATAACATGCATAATTTTTTTGTATACACTCTCTTATCCTTTTTGATGAAATAGGTAAACCTATCACTCTCTGTCTGTGTAATAAGGACTTACAAGAACTCAGTTTCTAAAACTTTCAAGACGCAGTTCTGTTGCGAAAATGTGTAATAATTTAGAGGGATCAATCTTGAAATATCAAATAATGTGAAACAAAATAACCCTAAGGTAACCATTTCCTATGTCAACCTGGGTCCAAATAGCAGGACAACTTAAAATCATGCCACATATAATGCGATATAAAATTCCATGTTCCTGCGGAGCCCAAACATGGTGAAATCTGGTTCACTGATGGGTCCAAGATGAAGAAAGGAGTAAGAGTCTGCTTTAGTGAACCGAGACACGAAGACAGATAGATTCTGTCCTTGCCTGGAAGATTATAACTCTGTATTTCAGGCGGAGGTACTCGCGATGAAGCTATTTGCTGGGGAAATAATAGGGTCTGGCAAGACCATCTGGATTTGCTCGGACAGTCGGGCAGCTCTGATGGTTTTAGGTAAGGCTAGTGCCAGATCTAAGCTGGTCGCTGGGACTATATCTTCTCTAGCAGAGCTGGGTAAGTATAATGCACAGGGCATTCTGATTGGATAGGGAGTGAGAGAGCAGAACTCTTAGCAAAACAAGGATGCATAATTCAGGGACCGTTGCTGAGGGCACTGGGCATGCCGAATCTGGAGGAGCGTAAGAGGATTATGGCACATATAGATAGATTGTGCGGGGAAGAATGAAATGGGACTTTGTGTAACAAATTCAAAGTACTGTGGGGATACTTGGGAAACTTGTGGAGTAAAGAACTACTGTCCTTAAGTAGATCTCAACCCAGAGTTACTGCAGAGCTGGTCACAGGCCATGGGAATCTGAAAGGGGTTCCAATACAAAATTGGAAAATCTAGGTCCCCTGTGTACAAGAGATGCGACTAGGACCAAGAGGAAAGCCCAATCCATGTGCTCTGCTTTGAGAGCTGCAAGGAGAAAGTGCTTTGGCGGCCAGGTATATACACCAGAGGATATCAGAAGATGCTAGCATCAGGTGGGTGCTTGGATTCTGTAGAGGTAGGAATCCACTAAGCTAATCCTGTGGTGGGGATGAGAAGAGAGTACAAAGGCTATAGCTAATTGCTCTACACCAATGAGATCCCTTTGAGTTTTCTAATACTAATAATAAATAATACGATAAAAGACTCCTTTATCACTTTCAATAATTTATAACTTATATTTGGATGAATAATCCACATCTAGTTTCCAGTGAGCTCGATTAATAACTGCAACATTTAACTTATTTGCTCACATCTTCCTAATGCTGAAAAATGTTTAACTCTTGACAAAAGTTATTTAATTCTTTATGTTTTAGAAACTTGACTAAGTATAATTTAGGCCGCAAAGTTTGTATATAATGATTTTAATGTGAAATTTTATCATCTAGGCACAGTAAGTTATTTATTGAATTTAGTTACACATTCTCATGTACATACCTTGTACTTAAAAATGTTTTTGAAGTACAGGTCTAAAATTGGAAATGGTGGGTCCATGCCGCAGACAGAAGTTATAGTCTTTGGATCACAAATTATTAATTGTAAACACTTCAATAATTTGTATTTTTTAAATCTTACAGATCTCAAATTTGTATAGGTGACCTTGTCTAGATATATCACCCAGAGCAATATTCAATTAAATCCACTCTATTGCCATATTCATATATACAGTGTCCCAGAAAGAAAATGGCGGAGATTTTCAGGGATCATTCCTGAGATGAAAACAATAAAAAACTTCATATAAACAAAGGTGGTAACTCTTTGTTAAAGTTACAGCTGGCAAAAGATATTGTCTGGACTTCAGTTTTCCATTACAATGAAGCTAAGAAAATGATTTCACATCCGTACATTTTCTCAAGTGCATCAGTGCTTACAGAAAAAGAGTCATTTCTAAGATATTACCTTTTGGTTCCCCAACAACCAAAATATCATGCCCGTAGTAAAAACAAGTGATTTAGCATATCCAATGTAGCCCAGGCACAAGTACAAGGACAATTGCTGAAACGTTTATTTTATATTATTGCCAAACCTAGTTACCATAAAAAAAGATAGTAACTAGTTCCAATAGTCACCTCAGTGGATCTGCACGTTTTAGCTGCTTCTGTAATAAACAGCTGTTTGTGCTAAACATGTCTTTTCCAGTCCCTTTATAAATTATTATAACCAAGTTAGGAAAAGTAGCATTCTGATAGTGAGTCAGAGAGAACAGGTTCTTGTCGTCCTCCTGGTGACTAAAAGAACAGATTCCGTGGCATTGTGTCTTCGTAAGGGAATCAGTAGTCAGATTAAGGTAACTGATAGACTTAAGGACGACCCCCAACAGGTAAACAATTTAAATATTGTTAAGTACAGGATCCTTAACCTCACTTTCAACAGACCACGTTTGTTTACAATTCTCATTAGTTCGTATAACTTAGCAATCAGCTGGTGTTTATCACAGTTCAAGTTCCACCGCCTACTAGACTTTCATTGCCGACCAGAATCTAGGATTCTTTTACTTAACATAAGTAGGTTTTACGATCCAGTCACCAGATGAATCTAGACTATTCATCTATGGCTTTAGACTAATTATCTGATTTAGTCACCGTTTGCTAGCATTTCCGTTCTCTCAAGTTACACACTTCTTGCAACATGGCTTTCTAGTGTGCGGCATTCCTGGTTTCTGTTCAAGTGTTTTAGCCGACTACATCGGGTTTAAACCGCGTCTGATTATTACCCCGCTTACTGATTACGCTCAATTAACGTTTTAGATGCGTTCTAACTATGAATTAACGATTTTAGCCGCGATAAAACTGTTTGAAACCGCTTTCTTTATACAAGTGTAATTTGTTAGGTTAGCCGCGTGGTATTTCATTACACCGCAGACAATTAACCCTTTAACCTCGTGTGTGAACTATCAAGTGTTGATTAAAGCTTTTCTGTAGTGACTATTTGAAGTGATTTTACTTTACAATAATCTTAAATGAGTTGTAGTTCATGCCACTCGTCGAGAACCTTCTTTCATCTCTGCTAGACACCAAACAGGCCTGTTTCGTCGAACGACTCACCGCTCTTCAAGAACCTCATACAGTTTGGAATGGTAAGTGGCGTAGGCTTAACTTCACTCATAAAATTGAACTATTTCTTTTAATTAACGTTTAGTGTTAAATTTAAATTCAGTGTTTTTTTTCTTATTAATAAAGCAGACCCCATACTGCTCCAACAAAGCGTGGGTGGTCTTCCGGACGTTTTAGTGTAACCGCTAATGATTTGAACTACCCTATTTTCATTTTCTGTCTTTAGTTTTGCTACCAAAACTATACATGGTCCACACCGGCCGGATAATTTGAATCAAATAAACCATAGGATACAGTTCACTGCAAAATTCATCTTTAAAAATTTCCTTAACTAATTTTATTTTCTGTTGTTAAAAATGGCAATTAATACCGAATATTATTTCTCCAAATTAAGCAACATCATTCAGGACCTAGAACAGGTCATTGACATAATCGCTGAAAATGATATCCCTACAGGTCTCATTAGCGAAATCCGACGCATCCACGGCAACTTTATTGACACATACGAATATATGGAAAAAAGTTTTGAGCATGAAGTCGCTGAAACCGCAGAAAAGGCTTTTCAATTGAAAGCCAAATTTCAACTTTTGTATTTGCCCATCCTGGCTAAATGTCCAGGCATTATAAAATCTGAAGAAAAAGAAATTTCACCGGCTAACCTCACAAATAATTGCATCAGTCTGCCAAGCCTACAAGTACCCACTTTCTCAGGCAATAACAGTCAATGGACAGACTTTATCACTATGTTTGACTCTATGATCCACTCTAATGCAAATCTGACCGCAGTACAAAAATTTCAGTACTTAAAATCAACTTTAAAAGGCGATGCCTTAGCAATCATTACCGGCTTAACAATTTCAGACAATAATTATGCAATAGCTTACAACGCTCTAAGAAACCGCTATGCCAACCCACGCAGGCTAGCCGATCATTACTTCAAACAGATTCAAGAGTTCAAATCAATGCAAACCGCTTCGCACTCAGAACTCAACCGCTTTCTAACCGCACACTCTAACGCAGTATGTGCCTTGAAGGCCATTAACTTACCGGACTTGGCAGATTTTCTGTTGTTTCAAATGGCAGTTAATAATTTAGATCCGAAGACTCGTCTTAATTTTGAAACCAGGCTAGGCACCAACACTATGCCTACTTACCGCAGTTTGAATGATTTTGTAACTGAACAAGCTAGGGCAATGGAATTGCTCAACCAGCCTTCGACTTCAACCGCAGCTAGCACAAGCCAACAACCCCAACTGTCGGTCTCCTCTGTCAATGAACCTGACTTAAGTAATACATCTCCTGAGAGTCCAACACCGCACCTCGAATACCCCACTAGACTCATGACGCTGATATCGACTACCGCAGCCACTACAAGTAACCCCGCCGACTACGCAGATGAAGCCGCACAGCTGAATGAAGGTCATCACCGCAGTACTATGCACCACACCGCCAGGACTCAACCGCCGGCTTTGCGACCACCAGTGATAAGCCAACGCATCCAGTTCAACCGAAGAGCACCCGCACAACAACCATCACCGCTTGTTAGACAAAATTTACCCAGACCGCGCTTGCCTATCCGACCTACCAACCCGCCTCGTAACGATCCGTCCGCAGCACAGTGTTTCTATTGTTCAGCCATTCACAATATCTTTTGTTGTCCAGACTTTCTCAAACTAAAAACTCAGGAACGTCGCGAGTCTATACGACATATGCAGCGCTGTTTCAATTGTTTCGGCACCCACTACCAAAACAAATGCAGGTCACTCAAGACTTGTAAACATTGCAACGGTAATCATCACTCCTTGTTACATGACTCTAACTCAGCTTCGCCCCAGCGACCGTGCACGCATCGACACCCAAACTCAGCCAATGACTGCAACCATTCAACTACCAATGGAAAACCTCTCGCCAGCGCCGATAAAACTAACGTCGCTTCTGCCTTATTAGGCACCGCTCAAGTCATTGTAAATGATCATTTTGGAAATCCGCATATCCTTCGGGCAATCATTGACCCAGGCAGTCAAGTGTCTGTCATAACAAAACCAGCAACCGCAATGTTGAGCTTACCTACTAGGAAATCAAATGTTTCTCTTGTCGGGGTCGCTTCTCAAACCACACATATATCAGAATATGTGTCCCTACAAATCTCTTCTAGATATGCCTCAAATTTCAAACTCGATGTCGAAGCTGCAGTACTACCTCACATCACTGACCCTCTTCCATCAATCGCACTATCACCCAGTATACACGCACGTTACAGTCATCTCCAACTTGCTGACCCTCACTTTGACACTCCTGCCCAAATTGACTTAATTCTTGGATCTGACGTATTTAACCGCAGTCTTATTAATGAACCACAGACCATAATCAAAGGTCAACCTGCTGCCCTAAACACTTTCTTCGGATGGATTATCTCAGGATCGCTTCCAGACCATCTATGTCGTCAACCTCACGCCTTCACTACGAGATTAGACGCTCGTTACACCCCTGCACGTCGATCCATGGAGAGGAAGGAAGTCATCCGCACCATTAAAGACACTCAACGCTACAAGAACTTACCCAAGGGTACCACCATTAGTGGCCCCGTTAGAAGATTTAACCATATCACCGAGTCTCTTCGCCCTCTAGTCGACGCCTCCGGAATGCTCATGGTGGGCGGGAGAGTTCATCAGCCTTCACGAAATCACCCCTTCTAGCAACCGCCACCTCTTCAGCAGATGTCCAACCGCTTCTGTCATTCTTGGCCCACCTCCTACTTACTTGCGCAACACCTCACCAACTCTTGGGCATCCATCCATCTCTTAGCTATAGGCTGACCTCTCGGTTGTTTCTTTCTGGTTCTTCGCCCCTACCCACCTGGCGGATTAAAAACATTCGTTTTGGTGGGCGGTATGTTAAGTACAGGATCCTTAACCTCACTTTCAACAGACCACGTTTGTTTACAATTCTCATTAGTTCGTATAACTTAGCAATCAGCTGGTGTTTATCACAGTTCAAGTTCCACCGCCTACTAGACTTTCATTGCCGACCAGAATCTAGGATTCTTTTACTTAACATAAGTAGGTTTTACGATCCAGTCACCAGATGAATCTAGACTATTCATCTATGGCTTTAGACTAATTATCTGATTTAGTCACCGTTTGCTAGCATTTCCGTTCTCTCAAGTTACACACTTCTTGCAACATGGCTTTCTAGTGTGCGGCATTCCTGGTTTCTGTTCAAGTGTTTTAGCCGACTACATCGGGTTTAAACCGCGTCTGATTATTACCCCGCTTACTGATTACGCTCAATTAACGTTTTAGATGCGTTCTAACTATGAATTAACGATTTTAGCCGCGATAAAACTGTTTGAAACCGCTTTCTTTATACAAGTGTAATTTGTTAGGTTAGCCGCGTGGTATTTCATTACACCGCAGACAATTAACCCTTTAACCTCGTGTGTGAACTATCAAGTGTTGATTAAAGCTTTTCTGTAGTGACTATTTGAAGTGATTTTACTTTACAATAATCTTAAATGAGTTGTAGTTCATGCCACTCGTCGAGAACCTTCTTTCATCTCTGCTAGACACCAAACAGGCCTGTTTCGTCGAACGACTCACCGCTCTTCAAGAACCTCATACAGTTTGGAATGGTAAGTGGCGTAGGCTTAACTTCACTCATAAAATTGAACTATTTCTTTTAAATAACGTTTAGTGTTAAATTTAAATTCAGTGTTTTTTTTCTTATTAATAAAGCAGACCCCATACTGCTCCAACAAAGGGTGGGTGGTCTTCCGGACGTTTTAGTGTAACCGCTAATGATTTGAACTACCCTATTTTCATTTTCTGTCTTTAGTTTTGCTACCAAAACTATACAAATATCTTACTATTATTTTCCTTTCAAACAATTTATAGTTACATTAAAACGTATATAAGCACATATAGAGGGTTGTCATAATTCATTTAAAGAGGGGGATATTCTAAATTCTATTTCTTCAATATTAATAATCTCGTTTTTCCTGCATTGCTTATTGCATTGGTTATCATGCATATGTGGCACATTAATTTTTTTAAGTTTGTGTATGTCCAACATGGACTTAGTTTACATCTTCTCTTCAGAATTAAATTCTCTGTTTTGTTTATAAATTGTTTTGTTTGTTAATCAATTAAGAAAGTTACTGTACTTAAAACCTAAAAGTTCCAAGTTTTTCAAGACCATAGTTTGCGTATTTTGTCAGATATCATGAACATTAGAGTATTCACAGGTCTGTTACATGATTTACACAGTTTGTCAGTTCCCTTTACATAAAATCCACATTTTACATCTCAATTAACACCCACAAATTTTAATATAGTTTGATTGTAACTAATAAAACTGAAATTCAGTTTCACTGATTCTTTTCAACAGTTTCCTGCCAGATTTTGCAGGCTTCTTTGTTCGTTTTGGTAATTTCATTTGAAACAGTTTTTGAACAACTCAGAACTTAACTTTATATTTATCTAACCAAATCATACTTGCTATAGCCATCATAATCAAATACTATGTTAAATTCTTGAGCCTTTTCTCGTATTATAAAGAAGACAAATGTTTTTTTACGAACTAATGTACCCATTGTAGAATAGCCTTGTCCAGACTTTTGAACACAACTTTGCCCTTTTCATTTTGTGTCTAAGTCCCTAGAACACGTTAGGATAAATTATCTAACTTTCAAAATTGTTTATATAAACTGCTTGACAGATACCATATTTTAAAACATCTTTTTTTACATCTACTATTGATTTCATTGAAAATATGCACCTTTTCTTGGACACTTAAGCAACTACGCTTTCGCTCGTTTTCATGCATGATTCCATTAAATCTGAAATGTAAAGGTTGTAAAGGGAGAAAACACAAGTGTTGATATGGTTAGTTGTACATTTTGGACGGAAAATGTGTTGACAAAAATTTTTATGATTTTGGATCGGAGGTCATATTTAATGCTGATGAAACCGGCCTGTTTTTTTAAATGTTCACCTAACAAGATACTGACTTTTAAAACCAATCCCTGTTTTGGAGGAAAAGAAATTGAACAAAGAATTACTGTATTAGTGGCAAGTCATGTTAAGAACAGAAAAACTCAAATTGCTTGTGATTGGCAAAAGCAAGTCTAAACTATGATTAGAAAGCATTAACACTTTGAGTGCTGGTCCAGGTTCCATGGTAGAAGGCTGAAGGATTTTGGGTATTAAAAAAATCACAACTTTAAACCTATAAAAGATATAACAATAAAACTTACAAGGCTGGATCATCCTGATTTCTTATTTATATTGTTATATAACATAGTTACTTTATATTTGAAATTTTATAAATTTAAAATTACGTTTTATAACTGTTACTTTTGAAAAAAAAACAAAAATCAAACAAAAGTGCACTAAACCGTTTTTTTTACAAAACTAAATACATCAAATACATTTACACTGTCTTTACTTACACAAAACAACTGTTTATATACGTAGACAAAAGTTACTTATACATGGAAATTTTTGTTTGTGATAAACCTTGAAACATGGTACTATGCATAATGGGACATGACACTCACAACACAGAAAGATGTCTTTCCTCTTGGATATCCCACTCTCTTTCAATCCCTTTGCAGAACACAATTTACATATTTTTGATATATTTTTTTTCTGATGGTACTGGTATATTTTCTAAAAAATGCTTGCTAGAAGCTAACAGACTGAGTGATAGGCCAGTGGACCTCGGTCGGGGATTTGCTTGTTCTTATTCAAGCGTGCTTGTTTATATCAGTTGAGACTCCCCCTTTCTACTTTTCATACAAGTACCAACTAGCCCTATATTATTTGGCTCTGATATAGCGTCTAGCTCAGGACTTGTATAAAATCTGTCAACAAAAAGAGTTTGTACAATAAATACATCACCTTTGTAAAGAACTTAAAAATAAGTCAGTACTAATACATTGTGTGTTATCTAGTGGTAAAATGTGTTCCTAACATTCAGAAAAACATCACAGAATACGCTAAACCCGTAAACGTTCAGAAAATACAACATAGTCTAACATTGAATTACGAACCTGAAAATTACGTGATCCGCGTTCTACAGTAATATCAGCAACCCGTAAAAATACATGTTTTGCACTGAAAGTGTCAAGTCTTTAGAAGTTGAGTATGGATTTAATAACATGGCATGGATGACTAGCAAACCTTCTATTGAATGGATGCTAAAGCTGGACAAGCAAATTTTCAAAAAGAAAAGAAAAAATGCACTTTTCATAGACAACTACCCTGGACATCCACAAGACATTAATTCTAAACTAGAGAATGTGAATGTGTGTTTTTCCCACCAAAGGTAACTTCAATACTACAACGCCTCGAAAGTTATGAAAAATTTGAAGTTATACTATAGAAAAATTTTTTTTAAATATTGTGACTACAGTAGAGAACAATGAAGCTGTAACCAGACATTGTGAATCTAAGAGACTGCATTGCTGTATTGGCAAAAGTGACAAATGACGTACAGAAAACCAGTTACTAATTGTTTCTGCTAAGCTGGATCAATACCGTCACATATGAAGAGAATGATGAGGATAACATTGCATTATGAGAATTTAAAAAAGCAATGGAATTTTCTGACAAATTCAGGAAACATATTTGATGATGTTCCTCTTAATATTTTTTTTTTGCGTAGATGAAGATGTTTTTGATTTTCCCAGTGATGGTGTTAATATTCTATTTAAGTTATTTATATGTCATTTCAGTTCTGCAACTGGAAGACTCAGAAATATGAAACCAGGTATAGCTTGAAAATGACACAATCATTATCTCTGAGATCAAAATTCATGTGTGAAAGCAAATTTGTGGTGCTTTTTGAATTGCTATTTTGTACCCTGTGTTCATTATCTATTGCAAAGCAGATTCTGTTAAATTTTGTTTTTTCAATCAAATTGTATTTAAATGTTCAGTTTATTTACCATAATAGTATTAACTAATTCTGATTAAAATTTAATACTTTCTGTATACATTTGGAAAATTTTCGATTCTGCAAATGTAAATAAAAAACACGGTCCATTTCTGTTCAAGCGCATAAACAGTAAAATCGACACAATAACATAGGTTTCAGCTACATTCAAAATTTATTTTGTGTTATCTTACAAATCAAAATACTGATGTAACTGAATGATGACGTTCTTGTCCTTGATTTTAAAATGAAAAGGTACATTATTACTACAAAGAAATAATTGGAAAGAAAGGTTTGTAGAAAAGGACAAAAAGGAAGCATTAAAAGTACCTAAGGAATAAAGGACGGTAACGTGAAGGTTCTGAAAATTTTAAATGGCATAAAAAAAAAGAAGAAACACTACCAATAGACATTTCAGATGTAGAAAAGTAATAATAACTAATATAAATCTGAAAATAAAATTCATAACTTTATTATAGGTGATATTTGTTCAAAAGTATTTTCTTACATTGTTTAAAATATTAGTTTTATTTTTATTTAAATTTAATGCATATTTTAGAATAAATCCTATCCATATAAGTTAAATAGTTGTTTTATTCGTTCAAAAAGATGTTTAAAAAACTACTTTTATCATCATTAATGTAATACATAAAACATAAAGCCAGAATAATAGGTAGAACTGAATTGAAGCAAAATTTTAAGCTTAATTAACGTCATCTACAACACTTTTAACAGGAACAGAGTTTTCATCGAAAGCTTTGGAATTCGTTTCATTTTCTTCGTCTGCTCCTTCTCCTGATTTGCTTTTCGCATCTGGTACCCACAGACCAGAGTCGATGCAACGCTTCATGTGGTACATAGCATCTTCCTGAGGCATTTTGGCAATTGTTTCTTGAAGAAGAGGTATATCCTGCTTTTCAAAGCATTCCTTCAGTACCTACAGAGCAGAAAGATATTAATTTTCTCTGTTATTTAATAACATTACTTAATACTTTGAGCAGTATGCATATACAAATCAATTTCAAACCTTAATTTTGTTCTTATCAGAGGAGAAATTTTTAAAAGTCTAAATTACAGAAAAATGTAGAATGTGAAGAATGTTAATTCAAAGTTAAAATTCAGTTTTTTAAAAATATCTGTTTTTAAAAGTATAAACATTAAAAAACTGAGTTTTATATATGTACTCTTGAATTTTGAGTTCATTACGTTCGGTGAAACTTAATTAATCACTTTTACATTGGTTTACGACTATCCAAACTTTATATTTTGTAAACTTGTAAAAACTTACTGAGACAGAATTGGGTGATTTTGTGTGTTCATCGACTCTTTGTTTGAAGTCGTGACCTGTTTGTCCTATGTAAATTAAACTGCACATGCTGCAACAAATTCTACATTAGGCAAACAGGTTGCAGCTTCACAAAAAGAGTTGAAGAACATAACACCAACTCACCATTCTACAATCACATAAAAGAAACAGGACACAATTACACAGACATTTACCATAACCTAGAAATCAAGTAACATTATTAACCCTCAACATGTGTCTAATGGGATATCTCAGATTTACAAGTTTTTACATTTATTCGTATCCTACTGAAATTCACAAACATTCAAAAACAATGCAGGATGATTTTGGCTTTATATGAAATTACAACTGCACTGCATGCATTTTATTAAGTCACCTGCTATTCATCACCAATTCATTGTCATGGCAAGCGGCAGCCATTTACAAATGCATTTCATGTGAATTCTTCTAAGTCCATTATATACTTAATTTCAGTTGAAGCCATATTCTGTTTGTCTAATTAGTTACAATATTTTTGTTTAGACTTAATTTTTTTTCTTTTTAATTTTTAATG
This sequence comes from Prosapia bicincta, assembly GCA_036971475.1. NCBI lineage: Eukaryota > Metazoa > Arthropoda > Insecta > Hemiptera > Cercopidae > Prosapia > Prosapia bicincta. Next base: position 8,599,366 of record JBAIZL010000010.1, on the reverse strand, counting down.
AAATAGTAAAATTATTTGTTTTTTTAGTTTGTAGTTCTTATCAATAAATTACATTGGTTAAAATTACCTACACTTTGAATATTTTAAGCTGTAAAAAATATATAAACAGAGGACAAAATTTTCACATAGGCCTCCTCAATTCCGGTGGAGAAAATCATTGCTAGGAAAGGATTTCTGTACCAGCATATTAATTTGATTATTGATTACTGTAATGCAATGACACCACCCTTTGATTAGCGTTCATGTACCAGTACGTGAGATAGCAGCACAACGGCCACTAGGAGCATTCCCGTATATGTACATTCTACCATTTCTCTCAGATTAGCATTGCCGTACTTTTACTGTTTGTTTTCCTGTGTATTGTGCTCTAGTCTAGGTTAAATATTTGCAGCTATCTAGACAATAAATACTACACAGAGTACATAGTTGCCATTCCTTTGTGTATAAAGTCTATTGGTTTTCCCATGTATTATAGGTTGTTTGGAAGTTTGTGCGGTATTTTACAATAAATAGGTATTTTACAAACAAATAAAAATAACAGATATTGTTTTAGCAATAAAATTGTCAGTAAACATAAGGTAAAGTTTGGTTAATATGAGACAATAGGTAAATTTTAAAAAATATTAACATATATTACTATAATTTAAAAAATGAGAAAAAAATAAAGAAATTATTAGAAAACAGAAAAAGTGTAAAAATCTTTCAAAAATATGTTGCTGCCAGTAGCCATATCAGGGCAGGCACATGTTGCTAATCAAAGGGTTGGTAAAATTCAAAACTGTCTCTGAAGTATGTAATCTTACTTCATTCTTTTTAACGAAAATTTTTTTTTTTTATTCCTTCTATTAGCTCAAACTCTCCTGATATATATCTTGTACAAATTTTCAATCGCTAATAAAATACATTTTATTCATCCAATTAAATTCAAATTGATTTTGTTTAGCCTATAGTGGATGACATTTAATGTTAACCCATTTCTTCCCAATAGGACAACATCTATATTTTATGTGATTTTTCCTTATTTAATCTACATTTCTACTATAGAAGTAATAAAATATAACCTGAATATGAATCTGATACTTTTGGTTTTTGAGTAATGACTTGTTGCGTTTGCGCAACGTTGGGAGTTCCGTGCATCTCGCGGGGTTGCGTTAACGCAACGCTGGGAAATGGCGTGTGCTGAAAAAATCAAGACAATCGTTACATGAAACGATTTATTGAAACACAATGTGCACATAGTTTTACTTTTTAGAATTTATTTCAGTCTGAATTGTGAAATGTTGCAAAACATTCAACATGTATAAACACTTGTCATTTCTTGCATGTGTAGACTGTTTGACTGTGGCACACTTTACATCTCCGTTTTGCATCTCCTGTTTCCTTTCTTTTCGATTGTAATGTTTTACATTTAGGGATTGTTCAACCGATCCGTGTTTTTTTATGACTGTAACAACTCAATTATCCCGCCATCGAACAACAAAAATATTCTTCTTTTCATCAAAGGCAAATTCATAACTTCCTTTCGAAACTTTTAGAACTTGTTTCACTGATGTGAGCGGAATATTGGGCTACCTATTTTCCTCTATTGTTCCTGATACTAAGAAATTAATCTTTGTCAGTTTACTTACTAAAGTGTAAGTACTGATAAAATTATCAAAAACAATTATGTGATTCTCTGGATTTTCAACTATTCTCAACAAATTATAAACGACCTTCTCTCCTAAACCATAGCCGTTTTTATTTCACCACCTTTTCCCCCATATGGCTCAAAACTGTATACATAACCATAACCATAACAGAAGCAATGCACCAATTTTTGAAACCGAATCTCAGTTTTTCCTCTCATGAACATTTTTGCTGAATGCCATCCAAAATAGGGCACCATTTGCTCATCTATTGGTAATTTATGTGAAAACACTTCAAACTGACAAAAGTTTGTATTTAATTCATCAAAATAAGGACGAACGTTTGAAAATTTATCGGATTTATCTAGTTTATTGTTGTCTGATAAATGAATGTATTTTTTGATTCCATCAAATTTATTTCTAGACATTGTATCTCGTACAATTGGTACACCTTTATCAAGATCTTTACTCCAATACATTTTTGATTCAGGTAGCGAATGATACCTGTGTTTTAAGAACTGCAATCACTTCTGCTGTTTTACAACACTTTCGTTTAAAACTCATAGCGGATCTACTGGTCAATTGCTTTCAACACGGCCGATATATCTCAAATGCCGGGGAACTCCCAACGTTGCGTTAACGCAACAAATGCGAACTTTGTTGAATAAAGGGGAAGTGGAGGGCTGTGGTTCAACGAACATGACTCAGCAGTAAAGTAAACATGATAAGAAAGGCTGACATGGCAAAAGGTTTTGTTCCAAGAATTGACAGATGTTTATTTCTTACACCGAAAATGTTGATTTTCTCGACATTTATTTTATTGTAATTCAAGTCCTTATTGACAAAGATATATTATTAAAAACAAAATAATTATTGCATGATAGAAAAATACTCTATTCTTAGAATAAATAACACAATTCAAATTGAAAATTACTCACTATATGGAGGAGTTGTGTTCAATATAATATACTGTTGCATTTACGCAACGTTGGGAAGAAATGGGTTAATACAGTTTTTTAAAATATTTATTTATTAATTTAAATTCAAAAAAATTGATGTCCCGGTCGAATTCGAACTGTGGATCTTTATGTTTAAGATCCAACACTTAGCACTGAGCTAACTTTACCATTGCTAGAAATCAACTACTTTAAGAAGTAAATGTAATTATAAGGAAAAGGTTCCTTGCAATAGTGAAGCATTACAAGACGTGGATAGAGTGAGAAGTTATAGACCACCATCAGCTTCTTAAATTAGAAACAAAAAAAAGCAAATAAATAGTAACAAACAAAAATAATAGTCAAACACCATATATTGTATAGAGAGGGAAATGGAAAATTGCAAGGAAATTTGCTTTCTATTTTGTCACTTAATATTGTGATTCTGTTATATGTATATACATATTTATATTAATTGTAATTATAAAATAAAAAGTAACTGATATAAACTTTTTCTCTGTCAATCACAGTAGGAGTTTACTTTAAAAAATTCTTTTTCTATATTACTTGTTTTAATCTGTAATAACTTGCTTTATTTTAAAATAACGTTAAAAAGCCAATAATTATTTTAGATTACTTAGGAAAACTGGCACTTTTAATGAGTAAAAGTATAAAATCATGTAAAAGTTGAAAGTACAGTAATACCTCGACTTACTCTACCCCGTCTTACACGATTCCCAAGTTACGCTGAAACTGCCCTGTTGAGGAACAAAAATGCTTATGAGAACTTTTATAGCTCATGAAGAGAAAATATGTTCAGGTTTTAGTGCTGCCAAAGACCGATTGACAGTGATATTTGGCGCAATACAGCTGATGACTGTAAGTTGTAATCTCTCATAGTTAAAAAATCCAAGGGCATTAAAAAATATTTCTAAGGCTAGCTTACCCATGATTTAAAAGTCAAATCAGAAGGCTTTGGTGACAGCTTTTGATTAGGACTGGTTTGGTCATCATTTTATACCTCAAAACGAACGTTTTTTGTCGGTCTAAACAAATTCCTTTTAAATTAATTCCTATTAATTAACAATACACATGGCCATCCTCCTACTACTTTAACTAATTTCGACACACGAGTAAAAGTGATATTTTTGCCAAAAAACAAAAAAATTGCTTCAACCGTTGGATCAGGGAACCATCAAAACATTTAAAGCTTATTAGACAAGAACATCATTTGCGCATCTACATGAAGCTATGAGACAAAACGAGTTCTCTGTTGACGATTTTTGGAAACAATTCAATATTTTAAATGCTTTGAGAATCATTGGACAATCATGGAATGAAATTTCTCAAGAAACTTTAAATGGGGTTTGGAAAAAGGTGTGTATTTTTTCGCCACTGAAACTCAAGTGGAATCAGTGCCAGAGTCTGATGAAATTGCTGATGTGATTGAAGAAATTGTCAGTTTGCCAATTATCAATTATTTATTTTAATGAAAATGAAATAATCAATAAATTAATTTATAAACATTGTTGTCTATAAAAATTGGCAAAACTTTTAATAATTAATTAAATATTTTTTACAATTGATTCATATACTGCCATCAAAGATATATGACTGCACAAATTTAGCTCAATTAAGACATCAGGAAGTGGGTGAAAAATCTATTACAGAATTTGACTCTTATAGACATTGTGAGTTGAAACAGTTTAAAAAATTGAAGTCATTTCCTAGTGAGGCTGACAGAGAAAAATTTTAAATTAGTTACTTTTTATTTTATAATTACAACTAATATAAATAACTATATACACATGACAGAATCACAATGTTAAGCGGCAAAATACAAAACCAATGTCCTTACAATGTTTGCAATTTTCCATTTCCCTCTCTATACAGTATATGGTGTTGGACTATTATTTTTGTTTCTTACTAATCATTTGCTTTTTTTCTAATTTATGAAGCTGATGGTGGTCTATAACTTCTCATTCTATCCACCTCTTTTAATTCTCCATTATTGCAAGAAACCCTTCATACACATATGCATACGTATGTGTATGTGTTTGTGTAAATAAAGAGAGTATGAGGTGATAGAACGAATTTAAAAAAGCCTGTAAAATATGTTGCATTAATTCGTTTCCATGGTGCAAATAATTTATAGATAAAATTATAAGAAATTATTTTTACATGCACAATAAAAGAGCTTACATCAGGTAATGATTCTAAGACTTCTAATGGATCCAGTCCACCTGGACCTAGACGTGCTTGTCTTTCTTCTTCTTCTGCTTCAGCTAAGGCATCTGCTATCTTTTCTTTTGCACGCTTACTAATTCTTTCTTTAAAACTTCGTAGTTCATCATCAAATGCCGCTTTATATTCTGGCTCTGCAACTTGAATCCTAAAATTTAAATTATAATATTATTTTTTAGTTTAAAACAATAAACTCTATATTATGAAAATACAGTGTAATAAATATCAAAACTATTTTAAAAAACAACTTCAACATATGAGTATAGTAACAATTCCTGATACCTAGATACTTAACTCTTCAAGTATATGATTGTTAACTCACTACTGATTAAATGATTCGTGATCTGAGCGATCTAGCAGATGCAAACTGATTCTTTGCACAATTGAGTTGTATTTCCCTACAAAAAGATTCTCACTCATAAGGCACTGAGTATTATATATTTTATACACGTGCAATCATGTATTCATTATTTCGTACCATAGTTTATATATTATTTCTTAATTGAATATTATGTGAAATCATAATTAGTAAAAACAAATTAAAAGTTACTTGCGGTTTGAAGTTCATGTTAGATTCTAGGCTTTCGCTGTTATTTTTTATTTTGGATGTACACAAAATATACACAAACTTTCTATGTTGACACTGTAATACATAATAAACACCAGCTACTAACCGACACCGAGTAAAAAATGGTTTATTACCTTTCTAAACCGTCTGTAAAATACAATATTAAAAAACTTAGCTTGTTAGCACAGAATAAGGTGATGATGTTACTAGAATATTGTACAATTTATTTATTAACCATTGATTAATATTTTATATTCACTAACTACAATTTATTTATAGACCTTTGGCTAATATTTTATCTTAATATACAAAAAATATAAACTCTGATATCTAATTGCAGCAAGGTGATGAAATTTTACAAACTACATCTTAACTTACTTAGAAAAGAAAGAGCCCACACATGCTCTAGGATCAACATCTAACTGTTTAGACAATTCTAGAATGTACTGCATACAAATACATTGGTGAGCCACATGTTGTGATAATTCATGTTTCTAAAACAAAAACTTACATATTATTATACGCTCAAAACAAACATAAAGTTTATATAAAATTTCACATTTACAATTCAATTACTATAACACTTATGCAGAAATAAGTTTTGTTACATCGTAATCTTAGAATAGCATAGAAATTTGGCTTGGGAAACAGTTTAATTGAAGATATTTAAGAGGTAGATCTTTTTTACAATGTATAAAATCAGCAAAAATATTAAAACATTACCTGATATAACACAGATATATAAACAATGATTATTACTTAAGTTTTTAAAAATATACCTATAATTTTTAAAACAGAGAAACTATATGGTTTTTAATACTAATTTATTCATGGTGTAAGTCAGTTATAACATTTCGTTACAGCCAAATACAAAAAAATATAGTCACATAACTGTTTTCCTTTAATTATCTAAATCTTGTTTTGTAAATAATATTTTTAATAAAATATATTTGAGAATTTATTAAAAGAAAAATGTTTTGAAATAATATAACTATTCCACGACTCATATTTACACTTTAAATTACAAAATACAATATTTCAAATAAAAGTAACCAATTAAGACTACTGTTTAAATAATCATAAAATTAGATTTGCAAATATACTGATAATTATATTAGACAAATGAGGAAAGACGAACAGAACCAAGGCTAAATAGATGTTCTATAACTAAACCTTCATAGAACTTTTACTAATCAGGGTGTCTAGGCCTGTATACAGTGAATAAAGTCAAAATTTTGATTGGTGACCACTTACTCAAATATATTTCAGATAAAATTATACATTCATGTTTGAGTAAAATATATACATTAGGCTTAAAAATTTAATGTTTGTTAGAATCAATGGTCAGTCCATAACAGTCAGGCCGGTGATTTTAGTGACAGCACCAGGTTTGGATCAGTGACTTTTACTGGTGACAAGGGATACTGAGACTGCTCTCTATGTGCCAATAACAGTCAGGCCGGTGATTTTAGTGACAGCACCAGGTTTGGATCAGTGACTTTTACTGGTGACAAGGGATACTGAGACTGCTCTCTATGTGCCAATAACAGTCAGGCCGGTGATTTTAGTGACAGCACCAGGTTTGGATCAGTGACTTTTACTGGTGACAAGGGATACTGAGACTGCTCTCTATGTGCCAATAACAGTCAGGCCGGTGATTTTAGTGACAGCACCAGGTTTGGATCAGTGACTTTTACTGGTGACAAGGGATACTGAGACTGCTCTCTATGTGCCAATAACAGTCAGGCCGGTGATTTTAGTGACAGCACCAGGTTTGGATCAGTGACTTTTACTGGTGACAAGGGATACTGAGACTGCTCTCTATGTGCCAATAACAGTCAGGCCGGTGATTTTAGTGACAGCACCAGGTTTGGATCAGTGACTTTTACCGGTGACTTTAGTACTGGTGACAAGGGATACTGAGACTGCTCTCTATGTGCCAATAACAGTCAGGCCGGTGATTTTAGTGACAGCACCAGGTTTGGATCAGTGACTTTTACTGGTGACAAGGGATACTGAGACTGCTCTCTATGTGCCAATAACAGTCAGGCCGGTGATTTTAGTGACAGCACCAGGTTTGGATCAGTGACTTTTACTGGTGACAAGGGATACTGAGACTGCTCTCTATGTGCCAATAACAGTCAGGCCGGTGATTTTAGTGACAGCACCAGGTTTGGATCAGTGACTTTTACTGGTGACAAGGGATACTGAGACTGCTCTCTATGTGCCAATAACAGTCAGGCCGGTGATTTTAGTGACAGCACCAGGTTTGGATCAGTGACTTTTACTGGTGACAAGGGATACTGAGACTGCTCTCTATGTGCCAATAACAGTCAGGCATGCCAAACTAGTGAAATGATTCCACACTTTGCTTTTTTTTGGAAGGCTCATTTAAAAACAAACTCATACGAAATTAAGAACAAACTACCGAGTGCGAAATAGCCTCTATTGTACACAATACTGTCACTGTCATGAAACCTGACACAAACCGTCTCTTACGACACGACGTAAATGAGTAGAGCCAGTGACAGCCACAAATCAACCTATGACAACTGTGGTAAAATATCAGTAACTTTTCAAAAGCGACCGCGATATTTTGCCCAATCACAACGGAGACAACTCCCTCTCTCCCCTTCAGTCAATGACACTGTACAATAATCGGCCTCATGAGCCGAGTGGTAAGAGCAGAGTCAGTGACAGCGACAAATCAACCAATGACAGCCGTTTCATCCAGTGACAGTGACAAATCAACGAATGACAGCCGTTTCATCCAGTGACTGCGACTTTTTGCTCAATCACAAAGGAGGCAGTTTCCGATCAATGCATTGTCACTGGAACTGGCATTTTCTATATTGTGTCACTGGTACCACCAGAATTTCATAAAGTGGAAAACTGTTGAACCAAAATGGTTCCTCAAATCATCAAGCAAACAATTAATGTGAAATTCTGCTGCATATTATATTTGCTAGTAAGGAGACCTGGCAAAAGAAATTTTTTAAGCCAAAGACCATAATAAAGAGTGATGTTGGTTGTTAAGAATATGGAAAGATCGGTAATCAAAGATGGGACGAAGACAGGTACATAAAACTCTCCAGACCTTGAAATTAAGAATTGTCATTTCGTAAGGTTTAGTCATTTTCTATCACGTAATCTGTGAAGAAGAATAGGGAAAAAGGTGGGTGATAGGGAAAAGAAGATATCCCAGTTACTACTGGAAATGAGAGAGAATCATAGTTTTCATGGCCAGATTTACTTCCCTAAGTAGAAATGCTCTCCACTGAGCATTACAGACGTGTCTACATACTAGCTAGAAATATTTTACATCCGGTTTACTGCATAAGGAAGAATAATTGATTTGAGTGGATCTGAAATGGTAGATTAGGACAATCTCTCCTCATATACGAAGGCCATATCTGTTAGATAGACCTACTCTCTACCAGAGGTACAAAGGTCTCTATTTACTGCACCTCCATTCATCAACAGATATGAGTTCTTGTGTAGATAGTAAATAGAATAAAGACAGTTATCTTAATTTCAAACATAGAGTAAAAGCAGTTTTAAAATACTTCTAATAATTATGACAAATTTACACGTATCCAAACATAAACAGTAAAAACAAAAAAAATTTATTATCACTGAAATAAAATACTAACATTAATTTGTCATTTCAGGTGATATTAGGGAACTGAAAGATATTGAGACCTTAAACCAATTGATTGCCAACCAGTTTCCTAATAACCTTGAAACACAATTTTTTTTGTACTTTTTGTTTAAATGATGACAAAACATAAAAACATTTTGTCTCCTAGTGTGTTTATTCATATAAACTGGTTAATTTTATGATATCGTTGGACACCGGTGACCGCCATGGCCTGACATAAATATTTATACTACGAGGCGCTTCGTCGGTCACGTTGTCGAGCTTACTGCGCATTCCCCATATAAGGCCGATCTTCCGAATAAATGTAAAATGTTAACAATTTTAATGTATTTTTTCAATATAAATTGAAGTATAAATATATATTATAATGTATTTTCACAATTTTATCGATATTTTTTAACAATAAATAAAGCTACTAGATTTTTATCACGCATTTTTTTTTAATTTTCAGCATAACTGTATTTGTTTGAAAATATTTTTTCTCGAATAATTAGAATTTAAATATAATCTGAACATTATTCTTACATTTATGTTTGTTTTGTTTCAATACAAGTATGTTTTAAATTGAGCAATTTTTACTAATTTTTATGATCTTATGAATTGGAAGAAGAATTTTAAATTAAAGTTTTTACTTATTACAGTTTGAAATTGAAGTCGTAAGACTAAAATGTTTCCTCCAAGTGTAAGTTAACAATTTAGCAACTTATATTAATAGAATGTCTGGTCGCAAGTAATTTCAAACTCCAGTAAGTGATTAACAACGAGCTTGTCATGAGCAACAACAAAATATTTTTGTAAAGTCTTTAGTTTCTAACTTTCAGTTCTCTGTTCAGTTTTTCGGGTGAAATTTTTTTAAGATCAAATCAAAGGTAACACTATTCTAAAAAGTAATGTAACTCTACAAAGAGGTGTAAATAAATACTATTTCCTTCTAATATTTCCTTATAATTCTGAACTTCTAGTTTCCCAATAGTTATAGTCTTGTAAAAAAAAATTTCTGAATGCCAAGTTGCAGGAACACACACAGAGGCCATGCGGACAACTCATTTGGTTAAATACATCGTGAATGTTCCCAACAGCCCTGTGTAATAAACTAAAGTTAGGTCTACATTGTCGGTCACGGGTGACCACTGCGGTCCTATGCAAAACTAGTCTCGGTCATTGGTGACCGTCATGGCAATCAACGTGTTAAACTCAATCTAACTGTCATAATGTGTCTGGAATGTGCAGAGGTTTAATTTTACCTAAATTATAATAAAACACTCAACAAGTTTGTTTAGAAAGGTTATCAAATGAAAGATAAAATAAATCTAAAACAATACACCGACCTCTTCCATCTCTAAATTTATGCACCAAATAACAAGATAATTTGCAGTATCTTCACAAACAAGATGTAAATTTTCAGTAAGGAAACGTTTACTATCATCATATTTTCTTAACATTCCAAACTGTTTCAGTAGTTTTTCATTTTCCTTAACAAATTGTTTCATTCTCTTCTCTCGCTCTTCTTCCGACAAGTTTTCGTCTTTTCTTGGAGGTGGTTTATTAATGACGGTTTTAGTGAACCCAGGATTGCTGATTGTATCAACATTCCATGGTGTAACCTGGAAATGAGAAGTCATAAATAACGGAAAATTAATTAATATTCTTACTTAAATTACTTATTTATTATAAGTTAAAGTGAACAGCTTAGTAAAAAAATGTTTCCTAAATAAGTATTTTCATCAATCAAGAGCAGATCTATATTAAAAATAAGAAAAGTTCTTTCATAAGGTAATAACCTAGGCATTAACCTTTTTTCATTATTTTTCTCTAACTTTTTTAATTATAGTAATATTTGCTATTTTTTTTTTAACCTATTTTCTTCTGTTTATCTTACATTTACTGACAATTTCTTTGCCAAAATTTACTGTTAATTCTTTTTTTTTTTTGTAAAATACCGCACAAACTTCTAATGATCTGTAAACATGTGGGAAAAACCATAGACTTTTCGACACAAAAGAACTTCTTCATTATTTAATCACCTATTCATTGTAAAATACCACACAAACTTCAAAACTATCTGTAAATATGTGGGAAACCAAATGGACTCTGGACACAAAAGAATGGTGGTTATATACTTTGTGTGGTATCTGTTCTTATCAGCTTAATTGTTGTGTAGAGCTGCACTTTGACACCAAGAGGAGCCCGAGATCTTCCTGCATCCACCATGTGCAAGCAGACCGATTCAAATGGGCGTCTACCCCTGTTGGTACCATGTCGCCAGGATTTCCTGCCCGTTCCAGTGGCCTGCGAGGAGAACCTTCAGCGCCTCTTTGGCGAACTGCGGGAGAGCCTTCGCAGCAGATTCAGCTGTGTCGTCACCGTCAGGACATCAAGAGTGACGGCTCGGAGCAGCCAGTGCAAGGACTGCAGGACCGTTGGACATGCGTCCAAGCGTTACGGCGGCTGTCCCCATCACAAGTCCCGGCCCCGCCGACAGAAGAGACCGAAGCAGACACCCGTGCCGAGAAACGATCGCCAGGTCCTCGGGGCAACTCCAGTCTTCCCCGAGGTGCTGCCGCCAACACCTGCGGACATCAAAGAGGCTGCGTCGTCGTCGCCGCCGGATACTGTGGTATCCAAGAAAACTGCTCTCCCTCGTAAGAGGAAGTACCGAAACAGCGAGTACAGGGAGGATCCCGCTGCTGTGGGTACTGGCTGGGAGAGAGTCTAGCGTCGCCGCCGTCGGCCCAAGACCAAGCCGGCCCGTGTAGAAGAGCTGAAGAAAAAATATTTCTTCTGGGACTTTGAGGAAGCTGACTATACCTGCTCTGCGCTAATCCAGGAATAGGAAATTTCAACCTCTTTTCAAGAAATTACTGAGCTCATTCTTGCTTCGGGGGTGAACGTCAAGGACAAAGATTTTGCCAGCGGCCACATCCAACTCTACGAGAAAGATATGAGAGATGATGTGGAAAAGGAGCTTAGGACTAAACGCCGGTGGCGGAACAAGCAGCGGGCATGACGAAGGCAGCGACGGAGAGAAGCTGAAGCAGCCTCCCTAGAAAAATAAGTTATTCTTGTATTTTAATAAAATTGTATCTTATTATGTTTATTATGTTTAAAGATGTATTTTTTCTTGTAATATTTTTTGAAATAAATATTTATTGTCACGATAGTTGCAAATATTTAACCTAGAATACAGCACAATACACAGAAAAACAAATTGTAAACATACAGCAATGCTAATCTGAGTTAAATGATACATATACAGGAATGCTACTGCTAGCCATTCCACAATCTCATGTACTGGTAAGTGAATGCTAACACTTTAAATATATATATATATATATATATATATACACACCAGGTTAAATTATTGGGAATTTATATATACCGGGGAAACGCTTGGGCGGGTATAAATAATTTCCGTAAATACATCAGATGACCCAGCCGGCCAAATCAGCCTGCCCCATGATTTGTACACCAAAGCGGTTAAAATCCTGCGCTGAGGAGGGAGAGGATTGCATCCTGAAAAATTGGCATGCCAATGGGTTAGAATATCAGTAGGGAATTCAGACATAATATGAGTTTTGAGAGTAAGTATGAAGCAAATGATAACATCATATACTTTACTGGGTTACCACAAATCCCTCCTTAGTACCACCTCAGGCTAGACCTCACAGCCTATGGGCTATTTTAAGTTTAGACGATAATACAAATTTAATTGATAAACCACTGAACTATTAATTAACAAACTTTGGAGACATTGGTATGCCTAAACTTACTTGCTCCTTCTTCAACAGTTCTGTTTCTTTCTCTTTAAGTTGCTTTCCTTCTATTTCTAACTCAGTCAACGCTTTCTTCAACTCTTCAACATCTGAACTTGATCCTGATTTTTCCACAATGTTTAATTTTTGCTTTACATCAAGAAGCTTCTTAGCATGACTAAAAGAAAAACATTAAATATTTGGTTAAATTAACTCAAATTGTACAACTAATTTTATTAATATAGGGTGATTCAAAAAGAGAACTGGTTTTTAAACAGCTGGTAAATTTTTGTTTATCGACTGGCAACAATGTTTGACCTCGTTTCTTTTTCTGGGAACATTCCGATTGTTGACAGCTGGTATTTCTTTCGTTTGTCCATTCTGTGTCAAACCATGAAGAAGTTTAATTGTATGCAACGAGTGTTATTTGTTAGAATGTTTTAACAGAGTGTAGAGAGTTATATAACTACTGTCAGGCGACTTCATGGTACTCTAGGACATAGTGAAAAACGAAACGAACCAATAGTTCGTAGACTCAAGAAAAAGACTCTTTGATATGGGTTTAACAATTGAACTTAAAATTCCTGGACGTCATCGTTCTGGCCGAACTGAACAGAACATTGCGTTGGTTCGTGACAGTGTTCCTGTTATCCCAGTAAAATCAATGCGTCACTGTTCTCAACAATTGGGTTTAAGATGTTCTTCATACAAAGAATTCTCCTGTATGTCTATTATCACCCGTATAAAATTCAGTTGATGTAACATTTGGAAGTGGCAGATCACCAGAAGAGACGACAGTTTGTTGACCAGGTATTTAAAAAACAGCACGAAGAAGAAAGCTTTGCAAACAAAATCATCTTCAGTAATGGATTTGTTACTTACTTCCATCAAGTAAGCGATGGATGAATGATCCATCCCTTCCACTTAAATGGATTTGTTAACAAACAGAACAGCCATATCTGGGGTTTAGAAAACCTCTCATGATTAAAGAAAGGGAAATTTATGCACAGCAAGTGACACTTTGGTGCGCTTTTGGTCTGACAGCGTCATCAACCCTTATTTTTTTAAAGATCAGGAAGGACAAATCGTGACAGTAAATGCATTAGGGAGTTTTGTAGGAATTGAATGGAATGGACATTGACGAGTTGTGGTTTTAGCAGGAGGGTGCCACCTGCCATGTTGCCTGCGAAACAATTGTGTTGTTAGATAAAAGCTCCAGGATCGCGTTATTTCTCGTAATTCCTATCACCAATTGCCACCAAGGTCGTATAACTTGACCTCTTGTGACTTTCATCTTTGGCGTTATCTGAAGTCATTAGTGTATGCCAATAAACCACAAAACATCAATGACTTGAAGGAGGAAATTCGACAGGTTATTGGCAAATTGAAAGTGGAAACTTGGGTCGAGCAGTAATAGTGAATTTCATAGACAGAGTTGTTCCATGCCAGCGCAGTAGAGGAGGGGCACATGTATGACATCATTTTCATATATGAAATCAGAAGGTTAGATGAACATGTTAGTGTATTTAATTTTAGTTTATCATTACAATAAATATCATAATTTGATATATCAACACTGGCGCTCTTTTTGGATCACCCTTTAGTATGTTTTACGGTACAGAAAATTATAGCCCGTGTATATTCATAAGTAAGGCAGTATACAAAATACGGTATTTATAAATATATATTATAGTATGATTTATATTTAAAAAGCATATTCTCCAAGAGAGATTGAGTAAAAGAAAATAAACAAGAAAAATTCAACTAAGTACGACATACTTTACACCAAGGAGGCATATTCATGAAAAATAATTGTATATTCTAATAACTCTTAAATATGTACATGACAATTGACTGATATATGTTGTTAATAAAAATCAATAATTTTTTAACTGCAAAAGACAGTTACAACTGTTATATAAACTATCTTGCATATGTATAAAAATTTCTGGATGAAATTCACTTTATCTAACTCAGCTATATAATCACAGCAAGATTACCGCCATTTATTTATTATTAGATGCATCTATAAATAAAAGAATAAATATGCTACAACTCACAAATATAAAAACTTATTATCATACACGTTTCAACGATAATTTATCATCATCCTCAGTGATGCTACACAAATTAAACCTAATTGACAAAAACTAAACATAACCTAATGCATCTATATTAATAATTCTTAACGTAGAATTAACATAGATTCATTTCAATTTAAGTGAATGAAATCTGAGTTAGAAAAATAGTAGCGTTATTTAAATGAATTCAGTTTCTAATTTAATTGAATTATTTTGTATGCACACATGCCACCTAACGCGGGATGGTGTACTATGCCAAAACTTTGTGGAAATGTACTGAAAAGCTTCCTACAACTTCATGTCAGATTAGTTGTACTTTTTTTAATAATTAAATTCAAATGACTGCATGTTTTGGCAGAAAAGTTGTAGCATTTTTAATGCTTTTTCTTAAATATTCACTTTGGAACCCACAATCGGGCTACAAATCTGACAAAAACCTTCTCGGGAGTCTGCTCAACAACTTCCAAAGGTTTTATGTTTAATGATGTAGTAATGCATAAGACGGACAGACAAGCATTCATTTTTATACTGGGACAAAATATTTGAACACAATTTGAACATTGCTAGGGTTTTTTTGACAATTCAACTTGCTAATTCATATTGCCACATTATATGAACTGAAAGTCTAAATGATAGAGACACTTTAAAAGTGGTGTCCAGATAAGCCAACATTAATACTATGTTACTTTTATTATTTTGCTCTTATAGAAATCATAAAGGTGTGTAACAATATATTTGACTATACTTTGTAAAAACTGGCACAAAACTGTCAAAGAAACCAGTACAAATCAACAAACCCATTGCAACTCTCTGTCATTAACCTGCATAGTTGTAACTGCTTCCTGCCTACAGAAAAGCAGTACTTTTAATGGTCAATTCGTGTTTAACGGTCAAGACCAGTTTGCCCTTGCAATATGAGATATTGAAAATGTTTCAATTTTAAAAATTAAACTAAATCAATAACTGTTAAAATTTTTATAAATGAGAAAAAGTAAATAAAAACAATTAATTAATAGAATGACGAAAACCAGTATTCTATTATAACTAAACAAATTGTAATTAAATAATAAATTTAACCCCGGAAGTTAAGAAATCGATAGAATACAAAACTAGAAGTGAAAGACACTAGCTAGTGAACGAGGCCACCTACAACCACCTATTGAACGAGGAAAGTGTAAGAAAATCAACAGTGTAAAATAGTACCATAAAACTTTATTAAATAAAGAAATACAATTAATAAAATGGACAGTTTAAAAATGAATAATGCTATAAATGGCTGGCAAGACATTTCCCATACAGAAAAGCCCCACGACTACAACAGGTCGATGAGTTACGATAAACGCTAGACTGAGGAGAAGAGAGAGGGAAGTTGCAGTGAATCCATATATACAGAATGCGGTAGTGTTTCAGGTAGTACCAGAAATAAAAATTTGACAGTTGCCGAACATTAATATGTTGGTTTGCAGCTAGGCAGTTTGGTCCAGAGGCCAGATGGGGCTCTGTAAGATTGTTTCTATCATCAGTTCATGACAAAAGTTAAAAATTGTTAGTCAGGGTACTTCAATTTTGAACAATGTTATTAAATTTGTTTACAACACCACGATTTCGCTGTCCGACAACCCAGAGGACCCAAAAAAAAGAAGGAATCCAACCTCAGTGAGATCTATTGGACAGGAATGGAGGACGAAGGCGGTGAGAGCTTTGGCGTCATTTTTCAATCAAATTTATTAGTTAAAATTTAGTAAACTTTTTTTTTTTAAAAAGAGTTGAAAATTATTATTATTATTACTTCAAAATTTTGAATTTCACAAAGATAAGCAATGGCTTCACTCAAAATACAGATTGTAAATTAGATTTTTTTAAATTTAATATACACAATTGAAATGTTCAAAATAATTTTAATGTCAGGAAATAAGTCAGTTTTATACAAAGGCAAGTTTTTCCATATAAATTATTCAAAACTCATTTCAAAATATCTAGATAGGTTTAATTACGAAGAAGTATGCAATGGAAAATTTAATTAAAATAAGTAAAATGGTTTCCATAAACTAAGTCATCTTCAATAGAATTAAAAGAGAAAAAAATTTTTAAGAATTTAAATAATGAAAAATATTAAGTGTAACTGACAATTTTATGCAATACTAGTCAATAATTTGAAACTTGCAAAATAACTATTAGTATAACTAAATCTTGGTTTTTTTTTAAAGTGAACATTCAAGAGGGAATAATTTCAAAATTATTTGATTTTAAATAGATTCATTTGGTTCAAAGAGCTTTGGAAACAAAAGCAGTTATTATAATTAAAGAAAAAATATGAAATGTTGTAAGAGAAAGCTCGAGAAGAATTTTTTTTTCATTTTACAAAAATTCATGAACAGTACTTAGAATTGTAAGTCAATTAAATAAATATAAAAATTTTATATATATATATATATATATATATATATATATATATATATATATTATATATATATTTTTTTTTTTTTTTTTTTTTTAGTACTAGTGAAATTTGTTTTATTTTACTAGTAAATTTTAAATGCTTCGAATTATTAAAATTATAATGAAAAATCTTATAATTTATTTCTAAAATATCCTGTGTTAATAAATAAATAAAAACTTCAATTTTTTTTCCAGAATTAATGGTTGCCAAATCACACATAAATAGTATTTAAATTCATAAAGTATTAAATGCAATAAAATAAAAGCCTAATGTTACACCAGGAGAGCTCCCTCCAGAGAATAAATAAATTTAAAAATATTGAACTAGTTTAAAAGATAGTTGACTTTAAAAAAAGTCCAAGGATGAGTTCCACTGCCAGGTCCTGCTTAAAAGTAACACAGGAGCCTGCAAAAAGGTAATATAGGCAGGATCATATTCTGCAAGACCCAACTATGATCACCTCATGAAAATGGTAAGATCGCATATAAGTTATATTGTTAATGTTCATATGTATGTTTTCTGCAAAAAAATTACTGACATATCCAACTACAAAATACTGATATTAACAGTAGGTGGGTTTTGAAAAATAAAACAAGTCATCATTTTGTCATTGCAGGTTAGGTGCTAAAGAAGTTACGCAGTAGTTAAGAGCGAGGCTTTGTTACAACTCACAGCACTCTTGTACATTATTAAAATTAGTTCTACTATCCAGGAAAGTTGATTACATTTGAGTAAATATACAATTCCTTACTTAAGTTTTGAGTCAGCTATACTTACTTTTGTTTTGCTCTTTCAAATGTATCTTTTTCACTTTTTAGTTCCTCCATCCGTTCAATGCGTGCCTGATGTCGCCACCGAAACAATGAAGGCGTATCAATATTTGGATGTGTTTCATCTTCATCATCTGATATCTGGACATAATTAAAATGTGCTTCTCTTAAAATATGTTTTACAGGATCACGTAATTACGACACAGAAGTAAAAATAAGCTGAATTAAAATTAGATCAGTTTTCTTATTCTTTGTCAAAATATATATTATACAATATCAAGAGCACAGTGGTACAATCTTTGTCCGACAAACAACAATCAGCCATCTTGAACCAAATAGCTTATGTCAAAAGCTACACTATAATAATAAATATGTAATATGAACTACAGCTAATAACAATAAATAAAATGAAAAAATAAAAACGTAATTAAAATAATGCATCCTATTTGAAAAAAAAAAAATAATAAACTAAAGAATATAGAGGTGAGTTAGGGGTAGGCCCTTTATCTGCATTCATTAATTTACTATTTCATTTGACTATAAAAATACTTTCGTAACTATTAGGTAACTCTTTAGAGTTGATACATTTGGCTAAAATTACATTTTGATCTAAATCATGCTGATTATGAAGGAGGTGTTCTGCTATACTTTTAATAATACCCTCTGATGATGATGACATTGTCATCAAAATGTACATAAGTATTTAATCTCAAGTTACTTGCATTATTTGTTATTTTTTATTATTTTTGTGGGATTGGGGTTCATTTTAATATTTTCATTGTAAAGTATACATTCTTTATCAGAAAAGGTTACTCACTAGCTAAGAAATAATACCATCTTAAATAAGTATTAGCATCAACTTACAATTGGTTTTCTCATTCCCGTTACAATCTCAGAATCATTAGTCAATGACTATAACTACATGAATTCTATACCATACCTCATTATTTTATAGATAACTATATAAACTCTATTATAATTAGACTTTTGGTAAAAACTTGGCAAAAAAACCACTACTTACTGATATTTTCAGCAGATGCGTTTCGCATTAAGTCAGCGCATTATTCAATGCTGTGACTCACGGACAAGACTGTTGCTCAGGTAAGTTGTGTTGGTGAGTCTGTGGTGAGGTATTATTCAGAGTAGTTCTAATTATCTGTTCAAATATAGTATTTAATTGTGAGTGTATTTTCTCGTTTAAAATGTGTTGTGGATAGTATTTATGGTGTTTGTATATCTCATAGTTTTCTGTTGTGTTAAGTTTGTTGCTTTTTTTTAAGTAGTGTAGGATTTTTAGATTGGTGTCTGTTAGTCTTTGAGTGTAGTGTGTTTTGCATGTGTATGGCGAAATTTGATTTGGGTTGTGTCTTTTTTATGTGTTTGTTGTATCTTGTGGTAAATGTTCTCCCTGTTTGTCCCATGTAAACACTGGGACAGTTGTTGCATGGAATCTCGTATACTGCTGCCCTGTCGTGTTTATTCTGGTGTGATTTTGAACAGTGTAAATGATTTTTTAAAAGTGCAAGTTATAGTTTAGAATCTGTCATTGTATTTACTGATGATGATGATGGTAATGATGGCTTTCTCACTCAAGCATGTATGAGAACATAAATTATTAATTGTAAGTCGTTTACAAACCGGATACTTTATAGATATTTTGTAAAATAACTGCATTCTGTTGAATTGTAAAATACAGAAGAAGAAAGAGCTGATGAACTGTTTAGAAATACTGATACAGAACAGAGTGAAGAAGAGGAAGATACAGCTGATGATGATGCTAGAAACTCTACTTTGATATTCCTCTCACTTACAGAGAAAACTTTGCAGATAAAAGATAAAACCAGATGGAAAATAGCAGAACCTACCCAAGCAATTTGTACAAGACAAAAGAATATTGTACTGCACCTACCTGGCACTAATGGTGAAGCAAAAAATGCCAACTCCCTACTAAAATCTTGGCAGTTTTTTTTACAAATGATATTTTACAGAAAATAGTCAGTTTTACAAACTAACCAGCTTGAAATGCCTAGTTAAAAATTTACTCATTAACACGTTCATTGCCAAGCTGGAAATTGGAATTTTGTGTGGTGGCCGCTATAATAATTCACTTGGATAGAAATATTCACTTAGAATTTGGATAGCAACGGCCACGCGATATCGTGTGATCGGGCATCCGGTAAGATCTGACATCACGCGATATCGCGTGATTGACAATGAACGTGTTAAAGTCTTTTATATTTTTATAAAACCCTTAGAAGAGGGGAAATCTTTTGATTAGAGGGGAAACCCTTAGAATCTTTTGGATTTAGATTTTTATATATTTTTTGTACTCGTATACTTCATGTTGGAAAAAACTACATATTTATTTGTTGTCATTAGTAATATAATTTACAATACAATAAGGATGTAGTCATGTTTTTTTAAACCTTTACATATCTTATACTATAATAGAATAAACAAAATCATAAAAATTGCATTTACTAATTAAAATAACATTTTTAAAATGAGGGTCACTATGACCCACAGCGGCTGGAATCAGCTGCACAATCGATGCGACTGTTGTAGGTTTAAATGATGCACTAGCTTACATTGGTAAATTAAACCCTAAAGTGGATAGTGAGAAAAAGTTATTAGTATGGACTGAGAATATTTTTAATTAAGTAAAAAACCAAACTTCTTCATTCATGTTTATTTGAGCACTCAAGATAACAATTGAATAAATGATAGGTCGGTTGAATATGAAGTCAAAAGTATATTTATCGAATGCACTAAATAAATAAGCTTTTGACTTGATATTTAACCGGCTTATCATTTACCCAAAATTTTTTATGTTAAAATAATTCTATTGGAAAAGGTTGTGTGTTATATAATATACAATATAAATAGATAGTAAAATAGTATTTTCAAGAAAAATATTTTTTGAATTTTTTAGTCCATTACGTTCGATGTTGTAAAAATTTAAAGTTCGGATAGTCATAAACTATTGTTTAAGTGATTAAAAAAATATTTTATTCATAAATTGTCACAATTTGGATAAAAAGAACGCTAGTGTTTTTTGTAAAAATGTATACTCTTTTAACGTAATCATCAAAAAAATAAAATTGAATCATATTTACTTTTTTATTTGCATTAGTAAATATTTGAAGGCTAATTGTAAATGTATATAAATTTTCTCTTGAATTTTGTAGTCCATTATGTTCGATGAAACTTAATTCGGATTGTCATAAAAAAATGTAAAAATTATATATAAATTTTGTTTTAAATATCAAATTAAACATAATATGTGTTAAATTATAAGTGTCCAAGCATTCCGTACCAGCATTTGTACATGTGTCAAATACAGTTAGCCCTCCTAGTATAAAAAATCAACAAATACTTTTTTTTGTTCAATATTTTCCATTGACGGAAAAAGAAGCGTACATTTATTACTTACATGAAGGTTCAAAACTAATGTTTTAACAATTACTTTTCACTACAATTTGTAAAATTATCAGTAGGGTTCAAAATTAAATTCATTTCTTACTTATCTAAAATAAAACTTAAATTTAAAACATTCGCTTCACACTGAAAATCTTAATAAGAATGGGCAGAATGAGCCTAATTAATCTGTCCACTTTTTATCTAACCCTCTTGATCAGGTCAGATTTTTCGGAAGTGTTGAAAAATCATGTTTGATCCCAACGTGCGAATTTTCAGACGTTCACAAAATATTTTTTTTAATATAATAAAATAATTCTTGCGTATATTAAAGCATTCATAATAAACTGGTATGCAAAGTTATAGTACTTAAACTTTAAACTGTTTTAGTTCAAACTTGATGGTTGAGTGTTGCGTCATCTATCATTTTTGTGAATAGTCAGTGAGTGGTCTCTTTGTTACTCACAATTTTGTTGTGAAGTTGATCTTTATGTTTCGAAGTTTAGTGTTTAAATTGTTTACTGCATGTTCATTATCGTTTTGTAGCGGTTTTTGTTAGTGTATATAGGTGTTAGTGTATATAACATAAAAACATTTTTTTCTGATAATAAGACAACATAAAAACATTTGATTAAAGCTAAAATAGAATTATTAGTGCTTAATCTGAAATTTGACAAGTGACATAATTAACTACTTTTACTTTTACACATTTTCATGCGTTTTTCGCAATGTTGTGCTGTGGAAATAAAAGTGCACTTTTTAGTTACAAATATATATCTCTGTTGTTTATGGGTATAACTCAGGGAAAATTTGGAAAAAACTCATTTTTATGTGTACAAAGACAAGATGCGGTAATTGTTTAGTTTGCTAAACCAGGCCTATATTTTCATGAAACATTCAGAAACATGTAAAAAGGCTATTTTCATTGAAATTATGTTTTTCTGTGCCTAGAAACATTATTTTTTCTTAAATTAAAGTTGGGTAAAATTTCAACGCGGATGTAGAAGTTTGTAAATGGGCGCGGAGTGATACAAATGTTTTTTTACGTCACAGTGCTGCGCATAAGGTTGTACGCATTAGCCCCGGTACGTCACGCAACCTTACGTGTGTAGATATTTGAGAAACGTTTTGGCTTAATTTTTATACATATATTTAAATATACTTATAATATCTCCAGTTAGGATAGATTTGGTTTTAAATTTATACATTACTATATACCTATATTAAAATATACCTAAAAAGTGTCCAGTCAGGTTAGATTTGGTTTTAATTTTATACATTACCTAAATGGTTACATTTATACAGTTAGAACCAAATCTATCCTGACTGGATACTTCATATTTTATACTTTTATTTTGTTAAATTCATTAAAATTATGCCAAAACGTAATGCTACACATTTTCCAAGTGTAACGGTTAGTACATTTGTGATGTGTATCCCTCCGCGAGGCAGGCAGCGTATTCACAACTGCTACATCTGCGCTGAAAATTTTACCCAACTTTAATTTAAGAAAAAATAATGTTTCTAGGCACAAAAAAAACAATTTCAATGAAAATAGCCTTTTTACACATTTCTGAATGTTTCATGAAAATATAGGCCCGGTTTAGCAAACTAAACAATTACCATGTTTTTGAGTGAGTAACATTATTCTCATAATTTTGTTTGCATGTTTATTATAATTCTATGTAAGTGTTATCTTATAGCACAGTCTTAGAGAAGTAAATTTTAAAAAGGTATCATGAAAATCCATTGATGAATTAAAATTTTGTGTAAGTTTTGTCAAAGCACTACATTTCAATAAATCATGGCCGGGACTGGCCCAGATACCCATGCAAAACGTCCTGGGATCAAAAGGGTTAAAAACAATAACACATGTGAAAGGCTCAAAAATGGAATCAGTAGTCTCTTCAGTGCTCTAGGTAGGTGCATGGAATTTGGTTTAAAAAAATTTGTTTATTTGACAGACACCTAAGAATAAAATTCGGCTAAATTTTGTTGTTTTCGATTAAAACCATCCAAATTGTATATTTTGTAGTTGTATTGTAATAATGCTACATAATAAGATAGTAGTTTTATAAAGAAACTTCGTTATACAATTTCAAACCGGTTTGTAAAGTTGGTGATTTTTACAAATTTTAATTTCAAACACTATTGTTTGCTACATTTAAAATTCATTTTTTCGAGGTAGGAATGTATTTTAAGTAACATATGTAATAAGGTTAGATTCTGAGTTGACTAACGTTTAGTCAAATATTGCTATAAAACGTGTATACAATTTCTGACATTTTTAAAATATAAAATTAATTCTAATTCCTCACAAAAATTAATGCATATTTAATTTGAAAGCACATATAACGTACTTATCAAATCATAATTATAAATTAAAATTAACTCTAAACCGCAAACTGGGCCTGAAAATACATAACCCCAAAACAGTACTTAAACATTGTAAAGTAAGAAATTAAGCATATTACACACACAAAAAAAGTTATAATTACCTCTATGTTTTTCCACTTGCTATAATCCACCATTTTGTTGACTGCACTAACTTTTACTATTTTCTAATTCTTTTCAAAACAAATTCTAATTTAAAATTGCCCAAATAAATTATGTAAAATTAGTATCTCAAATATTTCGTCAGTGGTCCATCTATATGGACAAAATTCAGAATTATAACTGATAATTATTAGAACTTAGTCACAAATTTCATTATCAATACGTCAGTTTACATACACCAAAGATTTAATTGCTAAAAGAATTATGCTATAGTGTTAAACAAATAAACCTGAAGAAAAAAAATACCGTGAAAAGAGCTGACCGCCTCAATTTCTAATTACACAACGGCGGAATTTCATAGCCTAAACGTTAGGTTTTATTGTAACATTCACATGTTTATAGAGACGTTATTGGAAAATTTCAGAAAATAATACACTAACCTTTTAAAAAATATGAATTATTTAGCATTTAAATGAAAAAATATTAGTCAAAGGAAAATCTGACAACCTACAGCATACTAAATGGGAGCAGTAACAAAAGATATGTACATTGCTTAGGAGTTTATATTACTGTACAAGTGTCACAAACATATATAAAATATAAAGTATGCGCATTACAATAGGAAAAGTTGTTGATAGTATATATAACTAACTATTAATATATAACTATATCAAAGGTTAAATTTCTTGCCTAAATTTTAAACAAAAAATTTAGATGTCCGTCATTAGCACTATTAAAAAATTTTGTTGTGCTAATACTTTCTCAAATACTCTTGAGTTTTGTAGTCCATTACGTTCGGTGAATCTTAATTAATACCTTTTCTCAATAATTTTTCAAATAATAATACTTAAAGTTATAATATAATTAGTAATCGTTCATAAATCAACTCTTAAGCAAATCGTAGCAACACATAAAATGTACTTAATTCAAAGCGAACAATTTTATTTGATACCTGAAAATATGCTAATTTTTTATTATTAGAAAGGTACACGAGATATAGTTTATAGTGATCTTTAAATATTTGGGACACAAATTGATTTTGTCATGCTATCAACCTGACACTTATTAATCACTTAAACAATAGTTTATGACTATTCGAACTTTGTTCATAAACTATTGTTTAAGTCATTAATAAGATTCACCGAACGTAATGGACTACAAAATTCAAGAATTCTGACACCTATGTTATAAGGTGTAACAAACATGTATGTAAAATTTCACTCGGTTCTCGTAATGATAATCAAATCGCGATCAGATTAGTCTGAGCTTTCACGTTTAGATAGCATCAAAACAATAGTTAGGGAATATTCAATTAGAATAAATTTGGTTATAACAATAAATAATACCATACAATTTCTGTTAGGAGGCTAATTTGTTAACAAATAAAGTGAGATCAATTTTGATATACGATTTTGTATCGTCGAGGCAAACAAAGAGGTCGTATTTAACTTTACAACCTGTGCGTTAATAAACATTATCATTATTTTTTTAAACTATTCTAACTATACAATATATACAATTTATTATATTTTTCCCATATCCCTGAAGACTTTTGCATCGAAAGTTGAAATTTATTATTATTTTTTTATTAATATCGATTACATGTATAAAGTAAATAGTTCCCTGATTTTTAAGAATCTTTCACTCAGTCCATAACATTATATAATCTCTTAGTCAGCTGTTAAATGGCTTAACATAGTAGAAAGTTAGGTTATGATTTTATTTTTCTAAAATATTTATGTAAATAATATATTGGTCAATTGATGTTTAGTTATCATAGTTTTCGTATTATAAAGTTCAATATGTTTTTGTTGCAATTTGTTTTTTAATGCATAATTATATTATATAATTTGAAATTAGTTTAATTAAGACTATTTTTAGATCTGCAGAATTGTAGTACAGAATGGCATTTACTGCAAAAAATATTAAACGTGACAATATTTTTAGTGAGATATCAAATTATCTTAAGAATATTGATGCATTTGAAATATCTTCTACTTTATTTACCTCTTTGGAGTATGATTATCAAAGGGTAGCTGTAGCATATTCTATTCTTGAAAGTGCAAGTCTGTTACCTTCATGTGTAACTAAAGAAAGTAAATCTTCTTCCAAGTCAGAAGTACATCGGAATGAAGGAAACTCAGCCTTTAAAAAAAAACAAGATATTACTGCTATTAAATGTTATAGTCAAAGTATAGCGAGTGCTCCTATCGGCAGTAAAGAATTATCATTAGGTTTTGCGAACAGATCAGCAGTAACATATTCACTTGGTGAATTTTTAAATAGCATAATAGACATTGATGCAGCACTTAAAGGAGAATATCCTAATAATTTAAAATATAAATTGTTTGAACGAAAAGGGAGGTGTTTACAGAAGTTGGGTATGGAGAAATCTGCAAAAGAAAATTTTGTTGTGAGTATATCTTTGAAATGGTAAAACATAATTTTCTTTTTAATTCACATGTTACAATCTACATTTAGGGATATTTCACTTCATACATACAAATGCAACTTTGTACTTTGTGGATTAGGCTAAGATTTGAAATAAAGTTGAGAGATGCTGAAACGTAACAGACACATTCGCTGTAAGTCACTTTCTTAGCCCTGGAGTCGGGGCGCCCGGACTTGTAACGGGAGTAGGGGGCTCAGTCTCACAGACCCATAATTGTTTTTATTAATGTAAGCACAGTTTTTTTTGTTAAAATTTTTAACCATTATTTTTGTAGTTAATTGTTCCTAATGAAGAGATTTAGGGCATTATAATATAAAAATGAACAATTGTGAATAAACAAGTTTATTTAACAATAATGAAATATGAGTAATTGTATAGGAAAAAATTATAAAATTAATAATGAACATCAAATTCAAGTTATATGAAGGTTAATATTTTAAATCATTGATTATATCAATACAAAAAAAAGTATTTAGACAAAATAGTAGTGTTGTCTTTTCCAATGTAAAATGGTCCCATCGGTTGTAACTGTTCGCGTTGAATATCAACCTCTTTGAATACTGGTGTCTATCTCTGATAGACACCAGTATGTATCTAGCATTTATACTTTGGTAACAGTAGTGAAAATGTTAAAATTAAACATAAACTACTATGTCTGATGTAAACAGTTTTCACAATACACTACAAGTTTTTATATACCAAAATTTGTCTATAATAATTGCATGGGAACAACAAACACAATAATTGTTTTGTAATATTGTTGTGCAATTATAATTCTCGATAATAAAAAGTCATTGATATTGGGAAAACAACATTAATTGTTGTTTTAACAACTAATTAATACATCTAAATACATTATCAACAAAAACAAAAAATCCCACCTAAAACAAATCCGCCATAAAGTACCTACTCCACACTCTTCCCAAAATTCACAAACCCAACGTCCCCATCCGAGCCATCATCAACTACCAGAATGCCCCTGCACATAAATTAGCAAAACACATGGACAAAATAATCAGACAATTCATAAACTTAAACACAGAAACACACATAAAAAAACAGAACAAACCTCATAAATAAAATAAATGACAAACATACCACACAATTCAACACTACTATCACTCGACATAACAAATATGTACACCAACATACCCATACACGAAACACTCAACATCCTAGAAACCCAATTAATACAGAACAACATACCTAAAACCCATGTTACCGAAATCATAAACATCCTCCAAATTATCACCAAACAAAACTATTTCATTCACAACTCAAACTTCTATTCACAACCAGATGGCCTACCCATGGGAAGTCCTATCAGTAGTGTCCTAAGCGAAATTTTTTCTACAACACATAGAAAACACCAAAATACTCACAAACAATACACACGCACACAAAATTATTTACTGGCACAGATACATCGATGATATCATAACACTATACAGAGGCAACTCCCGTCAATGCAAAAACTCCTCACCTACACTAATAAAATACACCAAAAACTCCACTTCACTTCAGAAATTGAAACCAACTGATCCCTAAACTTCCTCGACCTAACCATAACAAAAAGCCAAACACAAAAACACAGTTTCAACATTTACAGGAAACCCATAACAACACACACTTATCCACAACACCTCAAACCACCCTATCCAACACAAACACGCTGCCTTCAGATCCATGCTCCATAGAACTTAAAGACTTAAATAACCACAGAAAACAAACAAGGAACTAGACACAATTAAATATTTAGCATACACAAATGGATACAACACCACAATAATAGACAAACTATGGTACAAAATACAAAAAAAACACTAAAATTAACACTACAGACAGGGAAAACAAATACATCACATTACCATTCATAAACAAAACAACAAACAAAATAGCCTGCTAATTTCAAAAATATAGGATACAAAATAGCGAACTAAACTAATAACAAGTTACAATACAAAGTACAACACAACACCAACAACAAGGATAAACTACAAGCACCAGGCGTATACAAACTGAACTACGACGAATGTAACAAATTCTACATTGGACAAATAGGTCGCAGCTTTAAACAAAGAATCGAGGAACACAAACAGAACACCAACTCAACATTTTACAACCACATAAAAGATACAGGACACAAATACATAGACATTTACCATAACCTAAAAATCCTACACATCAACAAAAAAGGATCACATCTCAACACACTAGAACAATATGAAATTTACAGTCACACAAAAACACAAAGTACAAACATATTAAACAAACAAAGACAATACAAATCACATATACTCTTTGATACTATCGAAAACCTACCTTTAAAACCGTCACCGCTTGACCCAACATCTCCAGGTAGAAGACACTGATGAAGATCGGCACATAGCGATCAAAAACGTTCTGTCTCAGTAAGTTTTAACAAATTTACTCAATTCAAAGTTCGGATAGTCATAAACTAATGTTTAAGTGATTAATACGATTCACCGAACGTAATGGACTATAAAATTCAAGAAATCAACATTGTTAGATATGCATCAAATATAGCACTACTGCTGATTCCATGATACCAATAGAGATTATAATTACATCTGAAGTCTCTTGTTATTAATACCTACTATCTTGCAGTTGTCTGGTAATTTGAAGGATATATGATATGTGAAGTAGATATACAGTATCGTGCAAATTAATTCGAATAAAGGGATTTATTTTCCTATTTATATTGATGTCGCTACACTGATAATCACTTATTCTGTAAGTTATCTATGTAACATAAAGTTCTTGTCTTTTAGCTCTGTATCAATTTCAAGAAATAAACAGTAGTTTGTAAAGGTATATTTCATTTGTCATTACAAAATCATATTTCCGTATAAATTTATATTGTAATAATGTATTTAAGTCCAAGAAAACATAAACAATTTTTTGAGCATACTAGTATCTTACAATGATGAATAACCAGTTCCATTTAACTCGAAGGAAAAATAAATATGTTTATAATAATTCACTGTAAAATAAATGTAAAGTGAAACAAACATATTAATTTCTTTGGGCCTTAGCAGCAAAAGATTTTAATTTAATTTAAACTGAGAGTCAAACTACAGTAGAACAAATTTGGATGTGACAGCTGATAGGTTCCGACCTCATAATGCTGGATGGAAAGCTTAGTGATCAGTTAATAAACAGTTTTTGTGGGTATAGTACATGGCAAGCTGGACTACTGAAGACTGGAAAAATACTGTTTACTGTTGAATCATTTTTATGTTTAAAGGTTTTCATATGTTTGAAAAGCGGGAGATAAAAAAACACTACCAGCCCATATCCATCAATCTGTTAAACATCTTCAGAAGCAAATGCTATGTTTGAAAACCCTTGTTCATTAGTTCCAGTAGATGGACAAGTTCCAGAAAGATAATTATATATCAAAATTCTGAAGTCTAAAGTTGTGCCACATGTTCAAAAGAAATTCCCACATGGAAATCGAATATTACAAGATTTACTGCTATGCTATATCATCAAGAAAGTGAAAACCTATTTTGAACAAGAAAACATTAAAGTATTGTCATGACCTGAGGATTCCTTAGATTTAAACAATCTTATTGACTCAAAAATAGATTGTAATAATAATTGTAACCTCATTGTAGCAATAATATTTGTATAGATTTGTGACAGACAAATTTTAAAAACTATGTACTATACAAATTGAATCTATGTGTTATCATTTATGTAAAGGGACAAAGAATGAAGGAGAATATATTAGTTACTAAGTCTTCACAAATTATACATATGTAATTTTTTCATGAATAAAGGACTGTTTACTAAATAATATCTATGTTTAGACAAATTTGCATACTACTGTAGGGCGAGGACATGAATCTATTGATATTGGGAGCTCATGTTGGCAGTTTCATTACCTTTAAATATACTACATTCAATCGATGTCATAGAGAAAAGGTCTTGTCTCTATAGCTCTCCCTGCAATAGTGGTATTGAAGTACAGGTAGATTTTTAAAAGAGTTTAGATTGATATACAGTAGAGTCTCGATAATTCGAGGTAGATGGGACCGAGACCCTCTTGGATTACCGAAAACTTGGATTACACGGAAATACCTTCCTGCGCATTAGAAAAAAAATAGGAGTTTTAATGAACCCTAATATATAGGTAATTAAAAATGCACAAATAGGTTTAAATATCTTTATATGAACGTTTTGTAGAATTCTTAAATTTTTTAAAAAACTTACTGGGACAGAACGTTTTTGATCGCTATGTGCCGATTTTCATCAGTGTCTTCTGCTTGGAGGTGACGGTTTTAAAGGTAGGTTTTCGATAGTATCAAAGAGTATGTGTGATTTGTATTGTGTTTGTTCGTTTAATATGTTTGTACTTTGTGTTTTTGTGTGTCTGTAAATTTTATATTGTTCTTGTGTGTTGAGATGTGGTCCTTTTTTGTTGATATGTAGGATTTCTAAGTTATGGTAAATGTCTGTGTATTTGTGTCCTGTTTCTCTTATGTGATTGTAAAATGTTGATTTGGTGTTATGTTTGTGTTCCTCGACTCTTTGTTTAAATCTGCGACCTGTTTTTCCAATGTAGAATTTGTTACATTTGTTTCTTAGAAGTCCGATTCATTTCATAAGCATACGGTATGGCTTTAAACATTTCTAATAAGCCTGATTCATTTCCTTTGCATATCATTCATATAAACATTTATTGGAAGCCTGGTTCATTTCATTTGCATGCCGTATTGATAATAACATTTCTGGGTAGCCTGACTCATTTCCTTTCCTTACCATATGACTATAAACATTTCTTGGAAACACAACTTATCATTATCTTTCAAAAAAATAGGCCCAAATAAAAATAGTCTCAAAATATCGAGTGTCAGCTGTATAACTCTCTTGATTTAGACAGAAGAAAATTATCATTTCTCATGAGTGTAGCATCACTTTTTCTAAAATATATTCACTCTTTTATGATAAGTGCCTATTTGATGTTTTATGAAATTGTGAAAGTCAAAATTAAATATAATTTGCTTATGTAATATTCTGTTTGAAATTTCTATTACAGAATGCACTTAATTGGTTAGAAAAATCAGTTTTGAATGAAAGTAAGCAAACAGAAATAAGAGAGGATCTGAAAACTGCAATAAAAGGCTGTAATAATGAAGATAAGATGCAGCAAAATAAAGGTCTAAATAAATGTATTCCTGCTATATCACATAGTGCAAATTTAGAAATAACATCAGCCTCTGATTCTATAAAAATTGAATATGTGGAAAGTTTGGGAAGACACCTAGTAGCAACGCGAGATATTTTACCAGGTAAGATATGGTAAGTTTTTGTTTTTTATGAAAAATAATGGTATAAAAAATAAGTAATGCACATGTATAATTTTTGTAGGAGATGTACTTGTTGTTGAAAAACCATATGCATCAGTTGTCTTACCAAATGCATATACTCTCTATTGTTACAATTGTCACCTGAGAAGTCATTCATTGATACCGTGTACATCATGTAGTTTGGTAAGATTCTATATACTGTCCAGGTATGGTTTTTTGAATTCCAGTATTTGGTATTATAAATCTTCTGTGTGGTGTTTGTATGGATATTAAAATGATGCTTATTGATATTAAATTTGGGAAGTTTAAAATTCTGAAGTTAATAAATACAGTAATATATATATATATATATATATATATATATATATATATATATATATATATATATATATATATATATATGTGTGTGTTGCTAGGTCAGTGCTTTTTAAATGCTGTAAATTACTGACAAAACTGTTTCTCAGGTGTGTTGTGTTTGTGTGAGTCTGTGATGTATTTTTGTTCTGTGGTGTGTTATTGTTCATAGAGTAGTTGTTAATTATGTGCTCAAATATAGTGCTTGATTGGGAGTGTGTTTGTCAATTAGAATGTGTTGTGGATAGTATTTTTGGTGTGTATATATTTTATAGTTTTCTACTATATTTGAGCACATAATTAAGCAACTACTCTATGAACAATAACACACCACAAAACAAAAATACACCACATACTCACACAAACACAATACACATGAGCAACAGTTTTGTCAGTAATTCACAGCTTTGAAAAAGCGCTGACCTATCGTGAAACGCGTCTGCTGAATAAATCAGTAAGTAGTGGTTTTTTACCAAGATAATACAAACAAGTGTAATTCCTATAAAAACCTCAAGATGTACAACACAAAAACTGCAAAAAAATATAGTTTTAAAACAAACTAAAAAATATATTTATTTTAGTTTTAAGTAATAAAATTATAACAATTTGCTTTTAAGAATAGGTAATCCTGCCTCTCAAAAAAAAAAAAAAAATTAAATATTTTACGAACCTTTTATTGTAAGAAACTATTCCATGGTAAACTAATATTATTGATAATGTTGGTAAAATTATTATTCCAACTGGACTTTGAAAACAGTATAAACCTATAATTATTTTTTGTAAAGCCAATACGTTTTTTTAGTTTGTTACATAAATAAATATTCATATACTTACATAGATATTTTGATGAAGCAAAAATTTTAAAATGCATTCTCAAATTTAAAGTGAGAAATTATATTTCTAAATTACTATTATGTTAGATTCTGCGTAAATCTGTTGAGTATCTTGAGTTCTCCCATTCCTAGTGAATCTTACTAATCAGTGATTTGTGTACGTGATTGAGATTCTCTGAAATACATCAACAGGAAGATATAAGACAGGAGAAACTTAATAATATGTACCAAATTCATGATATTATTTTTCTGTTTGTTAATGAATTTTCTTGATGGTTTAAGGTATTATACTGCAGTGAAGAGTGTCGTAGTCAGAGCTGGTCGTTAAGCCATAAAATAGAGTGCGATATCTTACCATCGTTTCTTTCATTTGGCCTTAGTAATATAGAACTTCAGTCTTTAAGAATATTGCTCACAGTAACAAAAGAGAAAGGATCTTTAAAAAACTTTATTCAAGATATCCCAGAAATAGAGAAAATTAAAGACCCACGAACAAGAGGTTTCAGCAACAATGGAAAGTATGATTCTTCAGATTATAGAACAATTCACCACCTAATAGGGAACACTGAGCTTAGAAATAGCAGTGACTTATTCAGAAGATCTGTTATCGCTGCGTGCATGTTACACTTTCTAATTAAATGTACACATTTCTTTTCTAGTGACAGTGAAAACATTGTAGTTCCTAACTTTAAACATGTTAAAATACCATCATTATTGAAGTCAAATAGATTACTTAGTAATATAAAAATTTTTTGTGGAGGTTTGTTATTAAGGTATTTGCAGAGTGTACCAAGTAATGCTCATGAAGTAACAGAAATGGTTATAGTTAATAAAGGAGACCAAACCGAGTTTGACAACTATGAAATGGGTGGAGCAGCTTATCCAGTACTTAGTTTAACTAATCATTCGTGCGATCCTAATGTGGTTAGACACAGTTACAACGGAAATACTGCAGTTTTAACAGCAATTCAATTCATACATAAAGGAGAACAGGTATTATTTTTTTAGTACAACAATTTTTAATTTAAATTAAGTACGAAGTATTTTGAAAATTTCCAGACATTTTATTACAGATAATGAAATGTAACAACTAAAATAAAAATTGAAAAATTTCACGAAAGTTTCTGCTCTGAAAATCAAATTAAACTACTGAAATTCTAGAAACCCAAATGGAAAGATAAATTTGATGGTTTTTTATTGTTTTAGCAAAACATTGAATAAAACTAGCACTGCCGCTAATAAAAGTTTTTGAAAAAAGTTGTATTGAGTTGAAATTTACAGTTTTTATTATTTACAGATAACTCAGGTAAATTGGTGGTAACATAACTAAACTTTTTGTACAAACAAAATTTAATTTCAACAAAAGCAATATACAATTTTTTATCAAAATAAAACTTTAAAAAATAAGAATTTAATTTAGTGCAATATATCACAAAATTAATCAAATTATGATAACATGCTTTATATTGAAAGAAAATGTTCGATTTGGCTGCTATTCTGTGTAGTACAATTTTTTTACAATCTGGAGATAAGCATTTGAACTTTTCTTAAAAGCGAATGTTTTTAAAATTCTGTTCCAATTGCTAATCTTTGATCCAAATTGGCAAAGAGCTATAAATACTGAAACAGCTGTCATAATAACATATGTTAATGCTTCTTTTAGGTGAGTTTTTATATGTTTTATAGTGTATAAGTTGTAGCTCAGGTTGAAAATGGAAATAAACAATTTTATAATGTGGAAATAATTATATATTAGTAATCTAAAATTAATTAATAATCTAAAATATTCATAACAAAGCAGGAAAGGTTAGTGCAATTTTCTAAAAGCAAGTCAAGCCTAGAATTTTGTTTGACTCTTGTAAAACCATTTCTTGGTCATTTAAATTGCAAATATTACTAACTTTTCTTGTAATTTGATAGAAAGCCAGATTTTCTTATTATTCAACTCAGTTTATTGTTCCTTATTTTAGAATATATTTTGAAACTCTCACATGAATGAGCCCAGAGCTGTCCTTAGCAAATGCAAGGCCTGGAGCAAAACATTTTTTGCGACGCCTTTTTTAAACAAGTGGTCTTGTCCAAAAAAGTTTTTAAAATTTTCATGCAAAAAGTGTGTTTAGAGCAATTTTAATGCAATAATTTCGTTTTAAAACAAGACAATTATTTGCAAATTATTTACATGATTTTTTAAAATTTTCCAGGATTGAAACGCCATTGCTTTCAAACGATGCAACCTTTTGGTTGCGATGCCGGTATCTTGTTCATTAATCAATATTTTAACAAATTGTGCAGGTAATCAGACAGATATTTTAGGCACGTATATTTGTACATTTTTATATTATTTTCATTCGGCCAACACATTTTACTTATTTTTAGTGCTACTAAAGCTTGTGGCTTGAGGCCTGGAGCCATTCTACTCTACGAACGGCTCTAAATGAGCCTACATGAAAATGTGGTGGTTTCCAGCCAAAATATCACTTTAATCTAGAAGCCAAATTAAGTTAAATTTTATTATAAAACCAAGTTGCATACATTTAATTTAAATGAAATAGTAAACCTTTAATGCTGTTTTTTATCCAACATCTTCTCTATATGTTTTTAGATATTTGACAACTATGGATATCATCATGCTGTCCATAGTCGCGATTCAAGACAAAAGAGCATTGAACAACAGTATTACTTCAACTGTAGTTGTATTGCTTGCATCGAAGATTGGCCCCTCTATTCAGAATTGCCATCTAAGGATCCTGTTTATTGTAATCCAAGGTATTACAAAAAAGCATATAAAATAACACAAATTTATTCAATCTAAAATATTTTCATGATGAGTGTACATTCACAAAATGATTTGTAGAAGAAAAACTCGGTTGATACATGAGTCAAGAAACCTTGATTTATTAAAAATTCGGTTACGTTTTGACGACTAAATTGTCGTCCTCATTTAGACCTGATCTCCTCCTTTGTACTATTTTCAAAGCTTTTAGAACCACAAGATACTTTCCCTTCTACATTTCTAATAAGTTCAATAGTAGAACGTTTGTCTGTCTACTCTCGGTCCAATTGTATAATACTTGACAGTTAGACAAACGTTCTACTATTGAACTTATTAAAAATGTAGAAGGGAATTTTAAAATGTAGAAGAGAAGTTGTCTCCTAGATCTAGTAGCTTTGAAAATAGTGCAAAGGAGGAGATTAGGCCTGAATGATAGCAACAATTTAGTTATCAAAACGTAATTAAATTTTTAATAAATCAAGGTTTCTTGACTCACGTAATAACCAAGTTTTTGATCAACAAAATATAATATTTTCATAAATAAGTGTTATCTATAATACTCCAAACTAGGAATTTATCACATAATCATGGTTCAACCCATTGACTTTTCTCTAATTAGGGTTCTTCTACATTTCTCTCATTATATACCATTTTCAATAAACTTTTACAGAAAAAAATAATTTAATCAAAAAATAAGTACAGTAATGTTTTTCTTCAGTTTGTTGTATTATATTTTAAACACGTGTAACAAATTTATGGATGTGTGACACCAATTTTATCAGATTGTTAGTTATTTATGATTTAGAAAATTTTATATACGGGAAAAAGTGTTTTGTAGAAACAACTCTTTTAGTAGTTACATTCTCAAATGTATAATGGTTTTATTTTTAAAAAGTTAAAATATAATAGTGAAAGGTTTTTTAATACCTTATTTTCTGAAATGAAAATAAAAATATTGAAAAGAACCCAATACCACAATAATAATCAAAAATTAACAAATAAAACAACTTACACTTTTTAAAAAATGTTTTAACTTGCCTATAGTAGCACTTACTTTGCTTGTTGAGGACGGCCGTTTCGGGAGATGTGTCCCTTTGTCAACTCAGACCGTAACTCAAAGTTGACAAAGGGACACATCTCCCGAAACGGCCGTCCTCAACAAGCAAAGTAAGTGCTACTATAGGCAAGTTAAAACATTTTTTAAAAAGTGTAAGTGATTACTAGTAGCTCACGTGAAGATGGAATCAACAAATGTAAGTAAAACAAGTTACTTAAGATTGTGGTATTGTGATTTTGTGGTATTGGGGTTCTTTTCAATATTTTTATTGTAATATATTGTACCACAGTGCTCTTGATATTGTGTATTATTTTCTGAAGTTGATATAGACTGACTTCAGTCAATATGAAATGGAAATTCAAGTTTAATACTGTCCATTCTAAGAGTTTGTTGCTCTCTGGACTTTGTAGATGTCTTTGCCAGTTGCTAATATTCAGTGTCATTTGCAAACATTGCGATGGTCATCTTTTGGGTGGCTGTAATATCGCAGGTGTGAAGTAGGTAGAGCACTGGACTCAGTACACTAACCTTGGGGTACTCCTTGTTTGATTTCCTTAATTTTTTAAAAATATTCCTCTTCCTAATTAATCCTGAAGTATAATGCTTTCTTTTGAGCATCTTGTTTAATTTGTGGATCAGGCCTTGCCTTCATGGCACACCTTAGCAAAGGCTTGGGCCACATTTAGAAATAGTGTAGTGCAAATCTTCCAAGGCTTGTTCTATTACTTCCATTATTCTATGGACTTAATATACAGTAGAATCCTTTTTTCTGAATCCAAACCTGTGTTCTGGAACCATATAGTTTTTCTCTATGACTGGTTGAAGTCTTTAATAAGAGCTTTTCGAACAATTTGGAGATAATATGAGGTAGTGATATCTGTCTTATGTGACTAAATATCATTAGGCGATTTTTATAGTTTTGGTAGCATTATCTGGTACGTATTTGAGTCTAAAGGTACTAATAAGATAAGTAAGCATGACTACTCCTTTTCTTAGGAGCTCTTTCAGCATTTGTCCGATCATAAGATCAAGTTTTGGAATTGAAATTTATTCGAATTTCTTGACCTACTTCATTTGTAGTTACCAGTGGTATTTTTTTTTTTTTTTGAAGTTATATTGGTATTATCACCTAAATCATAATCGTTAATTGTTAGTTTGTTTTTTTAAAATCATATATTGCTCATAATCCAGTGTCTTTCCTAATTGGAGAAACTGAAGTAATAGCCCTCTTGTTGTCTTGTACACACCAAAGAGAATGATTGGATTCCTTTGTTACATCCATACTATCCAGGTAAAGGTTCACAGAATCATGTTTGAGTTTACAGGTTACTTTTTATTTGTTAACTTCTGTTATTTCAAGAGAAAATGTTTTTCAATAACCTGCTTTGTACTTTAGATAATCTATCTGATAAGGTTTCACTCAATGGTGCACTCGTTTTTACTAATACAAAAAGTCATTTTCCCACATTGCTCAAAATTATATCGTCCATACTTGCCAGAGTTAATCACTTGTGGGGAAAATTAAATTCATGTAATACACTTTTAAGCCTAGTTCGGAAACTTTTGGTCACACCTTGTACAATATGTCTTTCAGAACATTTTTGCAACAATATTAGTCTATGTTACTTTTATATTTAGATACAGTAGAGTCTCAATAATTCTAGGTAAATTGCCCCCTCGGATTACACGGAAATACGTTCCTGTGCATTGGAAAAAATAGGAGTTTTAATGAACCTTCATAATATAGGTAATTGAAAATGCACTAAAAAGTTTATACAATTTTATATAAACATTTCTTGGAAGCCCGACTCATTTCTTTAGCATACTGAATTGATATAAACATTTCTTCGAAGCCCAAATCATTTCCTATGCATATTGTATTGATATAAACATTTCTTGGAAGCCTGTCTCATTTCCTTTGCATACCGTATGACTATAAACATTTCTTGAAAGCCTGATTCATCATTTTCTTTCAAAATGATAACATAGGCTCAAATAGAAATGAGCTCGAATTTAGCAGAAGCTCGAAATTACGGGACTAGAATTATCGAGACTTTACGGTAACTTTTTGTGTGCAATACATAGCTTCCAACTGTCAATACCAGATAATTTCACTCTTAAAAAGTGAAACAAATATATTACTTTTAATATTGTTCAATATCCTTTTTTTGTTTTTCCATTTTAAAAATTACAGTGGTTTAGTACTATAGCGGTTAAGAATTTATGTAACCATATTTTTTCCAAGCTTAAAGATTTTTAATTGCTTTATTTTTATTCCCAGTGTTTTATGGAACAGTATAATTGTATGTATTATATATAAGAAAGGTGGTTTCATAATCATATCATTTTTATAATGTGAAAGCTGCTTACTAAGTTGCAAGATAGTGATCTTTGGAACTGATTTGTGTTTTGTTATTTTAGTTTTGTTCCATTTGAACAGTTTGTTGTACAATATATGACTCTAACAATATATTTTATTACTTTTGAAATGAATAATTTTATTTAAAAAAATTTAACCAGACTTTAATTTTATATACTATTTTGTTTTAGAAATAAGTTGTATCAAATATTAAAAACAAATTTAACCCTTTGAATAACATTTACATACCTCTACGTAAGATTGCGCAAAGGCCAGCGGGAGCATTCCCATGTGTTCTACCATTTGTCTCAGATTAGCAATGCCATACATTTATGATTTGTTTTCCTGTGTATTGTGCTGTATTCTAGGTTAAATATTTGCAACTATCTGGACAATAAATACTACACAGAGTACATAGTCGTCATTCTTTTGTGTCCAAAGTCTATGGGTTTTCCCATATACTTACAGATCGTTCTGAAGTTTGTGTGGTATTTTACAATGAATAGGCAATTAATGAAGAAATTCTTTTATGTCAAAAGTGTATGGTTTTTATCACGTGTTTACAGACCATTTCGAAGTTTGTGCGGTTTTTTACATTGAATAGGCGAATAATTAATGAAGAAATTCTTTTATGGCCAAAGTTTATGGGCTTTCCCACATATTTACAGATCATTTCGAAGTTTGTGCAGTATTTTACAATGAATAGGTATTTTACAAGAGAAAAAGATTAACAGATAATTTTGTTAAGCAATGACATTGTCAGTAAACGTATGGTAAAGTTTGGTTTACATGAGAAAATAAGTAAATAAAAAAAATAATAACAAATATTACTATAATTTGAAGAGAAAAATAAATTAAAAAATTAGAAAAAAGAAAAGTGTAAAGATCTTTCAAAAATATGTTACTCCCAGGGGCCATGTCAGAGCAGGCTCATGTTGCTAATCAAAGGATTCAATAAAAAAAAGCTAACAAACCAAGTAAATGAAAAATTTGTGTATATTCTGGTAGAAATCTGTTTTTGTAATAAAAAAATGAAAATATTTATGTGTTTATTATCATTTCAAAAGTTGTAATTTATTTCTGATTTTAGTTTACAGGCACAAGTTGAACAATCATCAGAAAATTTCATGAAAATATTATGTGAAATAACTAAAGGAAATATGGATGGAAAGTTGGCATTTCTTTATAAACACCTGGCACTCTTGCACAAAGCTATACAAAGACCCTGGAAGGAATACAGTGCTTGTCAAGAGGCAGCAAAGCAGTGTCTTTCTTGTCAGGGCAACCATTATATTTTATATTGTTCATAGGTATAAGTTTAGCAATCTTAAAATTCATGTACATTTCACACACAAACACCAGTTTACTTTTCTTTGTTTTATATATTTGGTTTTACTTATCCTTATCAAAGGCAATTGCTTAGTTGTTCTTGGATAATAAAGTTAAAAAAACTTTACACACACTCAGACTTGTACACATACACACACACACACAGACTTGATTTATATGACATTTATTAGATGAGGTAGAAGGTGACAGACCATTGGTAATAGTTTACCTTCAACCAGTTCATTCTTCACCTCACAGCCTTGTCCAGTTTGTTCAAAGGACCCTTCTCCACCTCAGCACCGAGATTAAACTCTAGGTGCAACAGGATTACCACTTCCAGTTTTTGCGAGGGTGTAAACAAGCTCCAATCAACTGGTTCCATATTACAGACCATGAAGCTATTACTGTAGGTCTTAAATCCAGTGGGGATACCCAGGTGACAAATCGTCCTCTCCTTTCCCGAGAGTCGCTATTTCCATATTTTAAATTTTGCAAACAATAGCCGTCACTTGTCTTTTTATCGAGACACAGTCAACATTAAGGCTGGCACATTTTCTAGCATTAAATTCAAGTCCAGTGCAAGATGCGACATCATCAGTGACTGTATGCAGCTGGCACATCTTCTCTACACCAGAAGAGATGAGGACAAGGTCATCAATATAGGCCAAAACTAAGAAGTTATATCCATGACTCAGGGCCTAGCAGGCCACCTTGCTTCAAGCCAGCCTCCAAGGAAGTTGGCCCATAGCCTGCCTTCAATCACAGACTGGACCACAAAATTATGATCCAGGCACCCCTCGTGCTCTGTAAAGTCCTCTTGGACCCATGAGAGATAAGAGATATCAGCTGCCCACCTACCCAGTTTGTCAGCTAGGGCACTCGAGTTGACCTTTGCTATACTTGAGAAGGGATTCACTTCTTAAGCATACAAAGATTCATAATAGCTCCTATTACGATGCATCCAGGATCAGCCTTCCACCATGTGCAGTACAACACAACGTCTAGTCCTGGTGCCCTATTTGGCATTCTAGCCAGATGGACACAAGTCAAGAGTGTCATTCTCTTGCAGGAGGTTACTTGTCACACCATAATCACCGGGAAGCAAGGAAATGCACCAACCACTGAAGGAGACCCATCCCAGGCGG
The DNA here is from genome assembly GCA_036971475.1 of Prosapia bicincta. Taxonomy (NCBI): domain Eukaryota; kingdom Metazoa; phylum Arthropoda; class Insecta; order Hemiptera; family Cercopidae; genus Prosapia; species Prosapia bicincta. The sequence goes on along the minus strand of JBAIZL010000010.1, from coordinate 8,557,739 downwards.
CCTCACCCCAAGAGAACAGAGCCAGAAAGAGATTTTCCACTTCCCCGCCCCGACAGTACAAAACAGCTCATCACCTCTGCCCCTGCACAGCCTTATTCTGGTTGATCCTTTAGAGCCTTTGAATTCTTAAAGCCACCACAGGATCGTAGAGGACACATCATTGGGACGACAACAAACACTGTCCCAATCGCCATTAACAGGAGAGCCCTCACACCAGTCCCGCTTAAGCTGCCCATTTATTCACCACACTCTCACATCCCGCAAAGGTAACCACCTCACTCAGCCTACATAACCAGGCAAGCTGCTGGTCGTTGGCAGTAATTTTTGGCTAGGGCTGCAGAGTCACTAGCCGCCCCCCCCTAAAACAGGATCCAAATTTGGAATAACTCGATTACCATTAACTACGTTATCCGTACTTGCAGCTGGACTAAACTAAACTATAAGTAGGTTCTATTACAGAACTACTATTCTTGGATAAGAAAATTGAAAATACCAATGTGTGTGTGTTATTGAAACAATTATTCCACCATTAAGTGCTATTAATTTTTTTACCCTATGATGAGGTATTTTTCGATCACTTGAACATTGTATTATAGAGTGATTCACCAATGGTCAAGTGACTGATAGGTAAACATTAATTGCACTTAATGGTGGAATAATTGTTTACAATAACATATAAAAACTCTATAAAGTCTGTCGATAGGAACAATAATGGACAATGTTAAATACCACAAATATATATACAGTAATACCTCGACTTATGCTACCCTGTCTTACGCGATTCCAAAGTTATGCGGTTTTAAATCATGCTGTCCGAGTTACGCAGAAACTGGCCTGTTCTGGGAGAAAATGCCTAAAAGAACTTTAATAGCGTATGAAGAGTAAATATTTCCAGGTTTTAGGTCCGTCAAAGACCGATTGACAGTGATGGTTGGTGCATATACAGCTGGTGACTGTAAATTGCAACCTCTCATAGTTTATTGCTCAGAAAATCCAAGGACATTAAAAAATATTTCTAAAGCTAGCTTGCCCGTGATATGGAAGTCAAATCAGAAGGTTTAGGTGGCAGCTTCCCTTTTAGAGGACTGTTTTGATCATCATAACATATCTTAAGTCGAACGTTATTGTCAGTCTAAACAAATTCCTTTTAAAGTAATTCATATTAATTGACAATGCACCTGGCCATCCTCCTACTACTTTAACTAATTTCGACACACGCATGAAAGTGATATTTTTGCCACCAAACACAACTAGTTTGTTTCAACCAATGAATGAGGGAGTCATCAAAACATGTAAAGCTTATTACACAAGAAGATCATTTCCGCATCTGCATGAAGCTATGAGACAGAACAACGAGCTCTCTGTTGAAGATTGTTGAAACAATTCAACGTTTTAGATAGTTTGAGAATCATTGAGCAATCTTCAAATGAAATTTCACAAATACCTTTGAATGGCGTTTGGAAAAAGGTGAGTCTATTTTTGTCGCCACTTGAACTTAAGCAGAATCAGTGCCAGAGTCTGATATTGAAGAAGTTGTCGGTTTTGCCAGACAACTCAATTTGGAAGTGGATACTGATGATATTCAAGAACTGCTGGATTTACACAACCAGAATCTGACAATTTATTGATGAGCTCATAGAGATACGTGAGCAAGACCTTAAAAATGCAGATTCTTTACACCCAGTTGATGTAGAAGAAGAAATGATGGTTAGAAACTTGACAAAAGGCCTTAGTATAATTAAGTAAGGCTTACAAATTTTGAAAAACAGACTCCAATGATTAGTGTCCGCCACAAAACAAAAAAATTAGGGAGTTACGAGGAAATTCTGCACGAGGAGAAAAAAATCTTTAATTTGTCATAATAATTTATTAGATTTTATGAAGTCTTCTATGTCAAAATAACTTCTTTGCATATGTATGTATAAATTACAATTTTTTGTTGATTTGTGTATTTAAGATTTCAATACATGTACATTTTCCTTCTAAATTATTACTTTATTTTGTCTTTGGTCCCAATTAAACATTAATCCAATGTGATTGTATATAAAATTATACCCCGACTTACATGGTCATCGCTCAGTCCCACCTATTTTGTAAGTACGGAGTATTACTGTATATATTTTTTCCAAGAGATTTATTTTCAATAGATTGCAGCTTTGGTCTATTACCACTAGGCAAGTATGTCAGTCTCCTATCTTGTCCAACCTATCTATGTATTAAATATGGTGATATGTTTTCTTGTAATATAGTTAATAAATTAAAAATATTTTAAAAAACAGGAATAGTTTATATATATATATATATATATATATATATATATATATATATATATATATATATATATATATATATTACAATTCAAAGCTTTTTGTTGATAAAAGAAGTACCAGCATCTTCAGGAAAAACAATTATATAACAAAATGTGTTATTTATAACAAATATATGTATTCCTTCTTGCTTATTTAAGATGCCCTAAAAGCTGACCAGAGCATTGGTAATAGTTTGCCTTCATCCAGTTTATTCTTCAAAGTCTTGTCTCATTGCCAAAGGAGACATTGTTAGTGCGTTCCTCTGTATTATAAAGATATACTAGATTATTACAAAGCAAAGATTCACAGACTTCTATTAAATAGAATACATTTCTTACCCACACTAAGTCAGCCATGCTCTTTCTTCCAATTTGAAGAAAAATATAAATTTATTATAATTCCAATTGAGTCCAAAATTATGTGATGTTGAAGTATGTAGGACAGAGAGGTTAACTCAAAGTATAAACTATTTGAAGGAAGGTCAGACATAAGCAAAACTTACAATCTAAATCTTGTAAAAAGAGTTTTCGTGCAAGCTAAATAATAAAAGATTTGAAATAATTAAATTGTAAACAATTAATACGAGATGTGGTAAAAGTAATTCAAAATAAATATAGATATTAATATAAATTTCAAATTATAAGAGAGATAAATAAAGAATGAATAATAAAATAAAATAAACTACATAAATATAAGCCGGAGGGCTAGTAAATAAATGAATAAATAAGAATAGATAAACAAATCATGGAGGCTATAACTAAGAAATAGCAGAAGAAATGTGGATTAAAAAACAGAAATAATATCAGAACGAATTATTGTAGAATCTTCATTGACATTGCAATAAAACCGTAAGATGATGAAATTATAATGGAAAAAAATAATCTGCATTAATTAAATGAATTAAATAAGAGAAAATAAAATAATTACTAAAAAATAATATTTTTCAGATAAAATTTTATACAGATTAAAGTTCAAGAGATCAAAGTCCTATGGATGACAAAAATCAAACAATTAGAATTTTATAAATAATATTCGAACTGGGTTGTGAGTGAAAGTTATAATTAAAGAATAAAAATATGGTACAACTCACAAATATACAATTTTTTATTTCATGCTCAAATCAAATTAACTAATATATATATATATATATATATATATATATATATATATATATATATATATATATATATATTTTAGTTAATTTGATTTGTGTATCTTCACTGAAGATGACGACAAATTAGTCGTTGAAACGCGTATGAAATAAAAAATTGTATATTTGTGAGTTGTACCATATTTTTATTAATTAGAATTTAAAAAAAAAATGAAATTAGTAACAGTGAGGAAAAAACAAAGTGTTGCAACAGATAAAACTGACAAGGGACACTCAAATTTTAGATTTCAAATTGTAATGGTCGAACGCAAAATCATGCGAGACTAGTAGTGTAAAATCATTGCTGAGGTGAACTACAAATTTTTTTAATGTATCCCTCAATATTGTAGTATTTAATATTGAAAAGTTTTATTAATAACAGTTGTAATATAAAGTTAAACTGAAAAGCGCAAACATGTTGCCAACAGAAGATGGCCTGTTGACCTTGAACGGGTCCAGGAAGCCAGACATTCAGAATTACATAAGTTATGGACAAGTACTGTTCAGTTATGTAAATCAAATAATTACACAAACTTTTGAATAAATTAATATATAAAATAAAGGGTAGTAATTTAAAGGTATAAATGCACATGAGGACAAAGTATAAAATTGTTAAAAAAACATGTCCTAAGGCCATAACAAATTTTTTTGTTCACTTGAGGTTATTTTTTATCAAATTAAAGTTGGGTAAAAAATTCAGTTCAGAGTAGTAAGAAGTACTATGTCCACTGACACACAGCGCCTTTGTTGATTATTATAGAAGGAAATAGAATTTCGAATATCTTCTGTCTTTTAAAGAATTTGGTAAGAATCCTCCTCAAGCCATGGATGGTGTGCGTATATATAATTTATATAAATGAATAGAATCAAATATATTATAATTACTTACCTGTCGCAGGTCGTATTTATATTACCTTGGAAAGACATGCCGATCGGCACTCACCAGGTAGATGTTGAAGACCCTTTCCGTTCAACTCTCGCTATAAGACTCTAACTAAACGACTTGAATCTTTTAATTTAGAAAGGGACTGGAAAATACACGTTTAGCACATAAAGCTGTTTATTAAGGATTTGCTTAAGAGTGCCGGTCTCCCGCGACAACCATTGAAACTATTTACCATGTTTACGATTATCAAGGTTTGGCAGTAATGTAAAAAAACGTTACAGACCTCTCCCACAAAATGGAAACCAGGGGTGTTTGAAATGTCAAACCCCCTTGAGTGAGTGTGCAGTCAGGGTGTATCAATTTAGGCAACATCAACAGAGGTTGGGCAGCAGACAGCGCATGGGATGGCCGGTCTTAGTGTCCCCGCTCCAACTCCCGTGATAGCCATATATCTCCCTGTTAACTCTCTCTCAGCTACATTTTTCCCACACCTCATTACAATATCCACAAATACAATAAGAGATAAATATTAACATCCACAGAAATATAACAACACATATACCTACGAAAAATGAATACACCACAAGGTATCGCTCTCTGCGTTTCTCACCTTGTGTATGGGCTACACAACATTTATAAATATTAACATATGTAATTACTTATCGGAATTCCGAGACTACTGTACTATTTATTTATATTAGGCTTGGAATATACATTTAACCATTCTTTGTACTCAGTTTTTTAAAAAATTTATAGATGCCAATATCTTAACCAATCAATCAATAGTTTTATATGGTAGTGAAATATGTTTTATTACTATATAGTTTATTGCTAATTTAAATTCAAATCCTTTTTTAATATATAATTATTTAGTTGAAGTTTTATTTAATATTGTTTATGTTGGGTGAAAATTTACAAAATTTAGTCTTGTTTGATAAAAAAGAATTTTTCAATAAATATTAATAAAATAAACCAATTCAATATATTTTCAGTAAAATCCTTAACCATCATTGCATAAACCGTTCCTTGGATTAATGAGTATTTATTATACTGCGATCCCAGTAGGTTTTCTGTTCCGAGAGTTGTGGCATTGTAAAATAAGGTTACCATCACCTTATCTAGCTCTATTTTTAGTCAAGGTTATTAGGTATGATTACTATACTCATCTTATTCAATCTCCAAAATTAGAGTTTAGGAAGTACAGTACTGTAAAACTGTTCGTCATGTTCAATGTAGTGGTGCAGGCATTTATAGTGGTACCCCAAATACTGATTTTTCCTTTATAATTAAAAAGTTAATGCCATTTAAGCTTAAATTATAACAAAATAATATTAATTGACTCATAAGTGGACAATTGTGGCGTTTTGAACCATGACTAAACATAAAAAAGACTAGAGTAAGGAATACGCAAATCAACATCAATTTTGTAAAGACGGCATGTTACTTAAATGTAGAATGATAAATTATTTAGAATATTTCTTTTTTTTATGTATTTATTAAGAATTAAATTTGAAATTGAGAAATATTTTTTCAAAGTTCACAAAATTTTGGTTTCAAGATTAAACAATATTTCTTATAAAAAACAAATAAAAACATACACAAAACTCACAAATTAATCAATTATTTACTCATACGCGTTTCAATGACCAAGTCATCATCACCAGTGAGTGTTACTACTACAAACTCTAACTTATAAGTTAGAGTTTGTAGTAGTAACACTCACTGATGAAGATGACTTGGTCATTGAAACGCGTATGAGTAAATAAACGATTAATTTGTGTGTTTTTATTTGTTTGTAACATAACCTCACACGCTAAGCTCAAAGAATATTTGTTTAAATATTTATTTTTATCTTTTTTCTAACCAAGGGGATTATTATTGACCAAAATGTATTAATACTAAAAATAAACTTTTTAAAATACCAATTCCCTAAGTAAACTCTATTTAAAAAACTAATCCTGAATAAAAAATGAAATGGGAACTTTTTGAGTGATTCAACAGCCACAAGCAAGGCTGCTCTAATTGTTTTTGATTTATAAAAAATCAAGAAAATTTTTAAATCAAAGTTTTGCCTATCATTCATACTTTTTTAAAATACATAGCCTAATAAAAGAACTGGGGTATAAATAAATTAAAATAAAAGGTTGTGGTAAAAACAATAGGAACATGAGTTTCTCATCTACAGTGAATAATTAGTCTAAAATTAGTTTGTTGGAATTTTGGGGGTTTATATTTCTGTTATGATTTTAACATAACTAATTTAAATCCAATACAATAACGAGTAAGCTAGGTAAATGAAACACATGATGTTCTTGTTCAAGTCACAGTTAAAAATGCAAACAATATTTAATAGTGGGGGAACCCTAAGAAAAAACTCTGTAGAATTTGGAAAAAGTCTGGTGGACAATTGACGATGAATATGAACATATGAAAGAGGGGAGACTTTGCTTTCAAAAGTTTACTAAGCATAACTGAAAAGCATGTTAGAGTATAGTATGTAATAATTATTTCAAAGTTTATGTAATTTTTTTACTTATGTTTTGTATATACATTGTACAGTATACACTGAAATAAGTTGCTTGAATGGGACTGTTTAATAATCCATTTTAAAAATATTGTTCAATAATTTTAATATGAAGTGATTCAAGTTATCCTAAATATTATTATTATTCATCATTTATTGGCGGTGTTATTTAACATTTAATTTGCTGCAAATGAAACTGACTGTCTATCAGTAAGGAATAATTAATGTGTAAAAATTTCGATTTATATGAAACTGTATTCAAAATGTTTTACATTATGTAATACAAAATTTAATTTGTCTTTCAATGATGTATGTATTTTTTACAGCCTAAAATGATGTAAAATGTTTTTGGGTATGATTAATTTGAAAGCATCTTTCTCTGTGGAATGTGGGGTTAGGTGACAAGTTTTACAATCATAACAAGTGTCTAAACAGATGAGAATACACAAAATGCAAAAACAGTCAGTGTTCTTGGGTGTGGTGAGTGTCTACTGGATTTCAAGAATGTGCAAACTCCATAAAAGTTATGAATTACAAGTGCAGCCGAATATAATTGCAGTTTATACCATGCCATCATTATCTAGCAATCTGAATTTTGTTAAAGTTTGGTAGGATATATACAGTAACACCCCGTACTTACGCGATAGTCGTGTAAATCGAATTTGCGTAAGTTAGGGCATAATTTTACATACAATCACATAATAATCATGTTTAACTGGGAACAAAGACTAAATAAACTAATAATGTAGAAGAAAAATGTGTATGTATAAAAATCTTAAATACATATTACAACAAAAAATTATATTATATATACATACATATTGTCAAGAAGTAATTTTGAAGAAGAATAAAAAAGGTTATTTTGACATTGAAGGCTTCATAAAATCTAGTAGATTCGTTTTACAAAATATTTCTTCTCACACAGAATTTGATGCTTAAAGCATCTAAAACATTGAATTGTTTTAAAAATTCTTCAACAGAGATCTCGTTAGTTTGTTGCATAGCTCTATGCAGTTGCGCAAACGATCTTGTTTTATAATAGGCTTTAAAGGTTTTGTTGTTTCCCTGATCCATCGGTTGAAGCAAACTAGTTGTGTTTGGTGGCAAAAATAACAGACAGAATATAACGTTCAACTTGAGGTATGAAAGGATGACCAAATCAGTCCTCAAAAAGGGTAGCTGTCACCTAACCCTTCCGATTTGACCTCCAAATCACGGACAAGCTAGCTTTTAAAATATTTCTTAATACCCTTGGAATTTCTGAGCGAAAAACTACGAGAGGTTGCAATCACCAGCTGTATTTGCGCCAACTCTCAGTGTCAATTGGTCTTTGGCGACCTTAAAATATTTTCTCTATAAACGTTCTTTTAGAGATTTTCTTCCAGAACAGGCCAGTTTTGTGTAACTTGGACAGCATGATTTAAAACCATTTAACTTGGGAATCGCGTAAGTCAAGGTATTACTGTATGTCTAAACTTGTAAATATGAGGTATCGCATTATACTCATTCAACAAAAATGTAATTTATCGAGATAACACATGCTATGGGTTAATACTTCTTTCCATGCAATGTCTTGTGTAAAAAGAACCTTCAGACCATTTTTTTTTAATAGTCTCTGTAAGATGGAATTTATTGCAATTCCTTGTACAGGTACTACTCTGGAAATAATTTTAGGTCTAATGATATTGTTGTATGAATAAATTACAAAACATCTTGTGTCATTTTATTATAAGTGGTGGTAAATCGGCAATTTCATTAAAATTTAAAACTTCAGATGGTAATTGAAGAACACTTTCTATCTGGAATAATCTTTAATAGAATCAGCTGATTTATACCTTCAACAGCTCCAGGAAGTCTCTGCATGATTTCATCATTTATTTGACTTGCATCATTATTAAAGATATATGATACAATTTTTCATAACTTCGAATTTAATTCTCGCTAAGCAACTATCAAATGCGAAATTCCTTACAGCCGTTCATGTAACCAGTTGGACATACATATACATAATATGAAAAGTTATAACGTAAAAGCAGAAACTCTTTAATTTTAAATTGGCCAATGGGATATTTTTAGCAGATATGGGAAGAAATCTACAAAAATTAAATTTAGCTAGGTCACTCTTAGGAACAAAGATTATAACACTTAATTTCTCAATTAGGCCTATAGTTAATATTTCAAAATTCTGCGCACTTATCAGTGTTAAATTCATTAAGGAACATACTATACTCATATTAGCACATAGCTGCTGAAATACTACACCATTTTCAATAAAAGTTACACAAATTTAGCAGACTTTTATTCAAATGCTCCAGTGTGTGGTAGTAAAAACACTACATTGATTTTGGTAAGTCTTTGCAAGTAAGTTTGCCCTCCTCTTCAAAAGCTGTTTTAGAATTGTACTTTTTACTCTAGGGATGAAAACAAACCCTTCAAGGATGCATATGACTCATCACTGCTGGAGTCAATGTGTTGACTATCGTCCAACTACTTTCAATTGACCAAAACAATATGCCCATTACATTTTTACACGATATCCAGTATTTAACTATAAAGTATTGGAACACCCACAAATTAACCTCATTTATATTTATACAATCCACAATAGCTTGAATTGACAGAAAATTATCTAACAATTTTTACATTCAATCATGTTGTTAGCTAATTGGAGAACCTCCATTATTAAAAAAATATCGTATAATGATATATATATATATATATATATATATATATATATATATAGATTTTTTGGACTAGGAGACTGACAGACTTACCTTGGTAAGAGTCCACACTGTAGTCTTGAAATAGAAACACATAATATGTGTTTAAGACACATATTGTTTCATCATATCATTGTTTAAGTGCTTTTATGTGTTTCTATTTCAAGACTACAGTGTGGACTCTTACCAAGGTAAGTCTGTCAGTCTCCTAGTCCAAAAAATCTATATATATATATATATATATATATATATATATATATATAGATTTTTTGGACTAGGAGACTGACAGACTTACCTTGGTAAGAGTCCACTCTGTAGTCTTGAAATCTCTTCTTGAGATTTCATTCTCTCATATTTCTTTTTGTGTTTTCTCTTCGATTGACAAAGACCACTGTGTGGTTGAAATATATCATTGTTTAAGTGCTTTTATGTGTTTCTATTTCAAGACTACAGAGTGGACTCTTACCAAGGTAAGTCTGTCAGTCTCCTAGTCCAAAAAATCTAAATAATCTTTACCAACCAAAACTAACCTAAATATATATATATATATATATATATATATTGCATCCATAGTTTTATTTTGAAATTTTTGTATTTCTCTTGTAAAATGAAAATGTAGGTGAATAAAGGAAATGGGGGAAAATTGTTAAAAATGTAAGGTTGAAATACAAAATTATAGCCAAAACATTTTATTGATGAACCCTTTTCATTTTTTTCGCTTAAAATTGCAGGTTAGTTTTATAACATAACTGATATAGAGTTCACAAAAGTTATATTTAAGCTAATGATTATTTATCATTACAATTTTCCATAAAAAGCGTTTTGTGATTTAAACATTAAACAATGTAATCTAAAGAAATAAATTATATCTAATAATGTGTAATAACAATTTAGGATATCAAGTTTGAATTTTTTGTTTACACAGTTATTTTTGGAAACAATTTTTAATCTTGCACAAAACAAATGGCCCTTGATAGTTTTTTCGCAAATAATTCGTTTACTAATACGTGCAGATACATCTACTTACATCAAATGTGCTGGGTAAATTTTACATTAATGTGTGCTGTACTTGATCAAATGAAAACACATTTTACAATTTTATTATTTTTTCGCAACACTAGCAATGTTTATGAAGCAAGAGACCAAATGTTTTGTACTTAAAATAGCATAGAATTTGTAATTGTTATGAAAGCTTTTCACTTACTCCAAGTAACTGTACTTATATATATTAACTTCGTTTACAAGAAAAATAAACTTAACAAAGTACATTAACAGTAAGCTAAAAAGTTTAAATTAAAATTATACTAACATTTATACTTACCTGCCTAAAAAAATTTATTTCTTTTCGTTTGGAAAAGTAATCTTATACAATAAATTTTTAACTTCATAAAAAGGCTATCTTCTACGAAAATAAAATAAGGTTCATACACATTATACAGCAAAATTAATAAATAAAAACAGATAAAAGAAAAAAGTTTAATGTCTTTTAAATATTACAATTTTGCAACTTAAATACACCATCAATTTCAATTGCCATGGGAATGTGAAGGTCCCTAACACTCCTAACAATTACTATAGAGAAGATATCTCCAAGTATAGAGGGGTGTGGGTTGCGGGAGTCGCTGTCTAACGGACACAGTTTCACAAAGAATTCAAAGATTATATACCATATATAACAGTGTCTAACTTATTTTTTTACAAAAATTTACACATATTAAACTTCATCACTGAAAACATCAAAGCGCCACTTTAATGTCTGTGTGTCTCTTACTACTCTCATTTCCAATTCAATGTAGTGTTAGAACTGAAAGCAGAAATGCCGGTCTGATTGCACACTTAATCTTCACAGCACCTCACTTTGATGTCATCATGGTTACGAATTCTATAACAAACCAGGAACAAGTATTACATAAAGGCAATCATAATATATAAATAGATTCGATGTTTTGTTTTACAATCTATCGAAGTATTGAATATAAATTACCTTTAAAATGAGACTATTTCTTTTTTTAATAAAAAATTACAAAGAACCAGAAGATTAGTTAATCAGAACCTACAATCAAAACACAGGTAAAAAATTTAAAACTTTTGCTTCCTGAATTTGACAAAATGCTAATGACAACTATTAATTAAATGAGGATAATATTTTAAATAGTTTGCTTTTTTCAAATAATGAACTAAAAATTTTTTGTAATAAAAAATTACAAAGAACCAGAAGATTAGTTAATCAGAACCTACAATCAAAACACAGGTAAAAAATTTAAAACTTTTGCTTCCTGAATTTGACAAAATGCTAATGACAACTATTAATTAAATGAGGATAATATTTTAAATAGTTTGCTTTTTTCAAATAATGAACTAAAAATTTTTTGAACATATCGAAATCTTGTTGCTGTTCATGATGAGCTGGTTGTAATCTACTTATTACACTTTTGCTATTACTTGCGACCAGACTTTTTGTTAACTAAAGTTGTTAACTTACACTTGGAGGAAACGCTTTCGTCTTACGACTTTTTCAGTCATGAGGATGAAGACGAAAACGTTTCCACCAAGTGTAAGTTAACAATTTAACAACTTTTAGTTAACAAAATGTCTGGTTGCAAGTAATACCAAAAGTGTAATAAGTAATTTTGAATATATTTTCTCACATATAAAAAATATATTGCTTAGATATCAATTTAATAAGTTAGAAACACTTTTATCTCATTCAATATTTCAGATTTACCATGATTTAATTGTTATAAACTACAACTTTACTTGTAGTATAGGAACAAAATTAAAGCAGACAAGTTTTAAGAATATACTAAAATTTTAAAACCTTTAAGTAATTTGTCATACTTCATGAGTCAAAAGAAATATAAACCTAGAAATACAATAAAACGGTCAATAAAATGCTCATAAAAAAGTTTAAAAGAAATTGCTTCATTGTTTTAAACGAATTTTAATGTTAATTTCTTTAATATAAATAATTTCTTTACAATGAACTACAAGAATAAAGACACTTAAATATATATTCACATTAAGCATGCATTGTTATTTTATACATGAAGCCACAACTAATATGTATCTGTCCAAGTAATTTTGTTAATTCACATAAAATTTAGAACATCAAGTATGAAACTGATCTCATACATGCAAATACTAAATTCGTAATGTATAAATTATGTACTTTTTCATGCATATCCTGTATAATATAAAAATTTTATTACACACAAAATAATTTCTAAAAAAAAATCAATTGCAAATTCAAGATTAGAAAAATCTAATTATCCAAAATATAAATTGAAAATAATCTGGAAAATTAATTGTTTATTTAAATATGTAATTAAACAAATTTAATTATGTTAAAATTGCTGGTCATTAACACATAATTTCAATTTCTCCAACACCTATGCAAAATTTGCACAACTTATTTACTAGAATGCCCAATTATCTAAACAACTCCAACCTCTGAGGCCTAAAAACTCTCAACAATTTTACAAACCTGGTATAAGGTAGAAACTAAAATTAAATTGCATTGGCTAGCAGAAATGTTGTCCATATAGTCTCGCATACTTTTTGATATTTTCTGCCTTTTTAACAAGATTGTGTACTCAGTTTCAGTTTATTGCCTTCTCTACAACATATTCTCAAAAAATTTCCCCCCTATGTTCTAAAACCCAAGATTGAAAGTGGGTAATACCTATTGAAAACTCTTATTTTAAATGTGGGAAATTTTTAGGTTTGTAAGAGGATAAAACAAATTTGGTTGTGTTTATCAGTTTAAGATAAATTCATAAAATTGGTCTGTTATAATTCATGCTCTGTGAGCTTGTCTTTTCAATGGAGAAGAGAAATTATCTGTGAAGAGATACAAATAATTTTGTTAAATAAAGACTTGGTTGATGCATGAGTCAAAGAAACAGGATTTATTAAAAATTTGGCAACGTGTCTACAACTAAATTGTCGTCCTCATTCAGGCCTACAAATATAATAGATTTAACATCTACGTTATAAAAATTCACAACAAATCATCCCCCATTGTTGCGAATTTTTATAACGTAGGTGTTAATTCTGTCCATTATATTTGTAGGCCTGAATGAGGACGTCAATTTAGTCGTCAAAAAGTTGCCAAATTTTCAATAAATCAGGTTTCTTCGATTCAAGCATCAACCAGAGTTTTTATTTAACAAAATTTTGTGTGTGTACTCCTCATCATACAAATAATTTTGTTCAATTATTAGGTTTTGAAAGGAAGGATTAAAATTTCTAGAAACTAAAAAGCCACAAAGAAACTTCGTTCAGCCGAAATCTATTGTTCTGAACAAAATGAAAGTGTAAGTAAAAAAGATACAAACATCGACCATCTGTCACACGAAGATTCAACTAAGTGTTGTTACATTACCAATAAATGGATACAGGGTGTCTAGTAAAATAGCTTGAAGAAATTCCCTGAGTTTTCCCTGACTTTTCCAGGGTGTCTAGTAAAATAGCTTGAAGAAATTCCCTGAGTTTTCCCTGACTTTTCCAGGGTGTCTAGTAAAATAGCTTGAAGAAATTCCCTGAGTTTCCCCTGACTTTTCCTCTTTTAGATGTCTATAGAAAGCCCAGTTTACATTGATATCTGAAGGATCTTGGATAAATCCAGACTTTGAAGAACGAATTGAGTAACTCTTTTGCTTTTGTGTCTGTAAGGAACACAGAACCAAAATATCGAGCTTTCACTTCATCCGTCTCTGCATCCCAATACCTAACACTCAAATCCATTTGGGCTCTTTGTGATATTTTGTTTAAACTTTCATTAAAGCCAATTACATAGTTAGAATTTGAATTTAATGGTGTCAGTAACAGGTCTTTAATATAATTTGATAAACCGATTACAACACTATAGGAAATGTTATCTTTCCCCAATCTCATGTTCTGTGCAATGGTGCTATCAGGGAACATCCTTAGAAAGAGGCACACTACCTTCTGCATTGCGTAAAGAAGTGTTGCATTACTAAATTCACGCACCATATAATCTCTGCTTCGGTCACTTCATCTTTCAGTTTGTATTTATCCTAAGGAAGGAGGGGAGGTGTCATTACCTCTGCATGACGCGCTTGCCCGCTACGGCAATGAAAACTGGAACCTTCCATGTTGAAATAAACAGTGTACAAATAATCACCGTCAAATAAAACACATACTATCACGAGTCTAGACAAGTAGCTGGCTACGAATGTTTACACAGCGTTCTGTGTGGTCAGAAACAGACTGAGTTATCTGTTATCCCTACCTGTTCATATGATAACAGAACCACTGCGCACCCCAAGGCCACGGTCCAGGCTAAAACCTCCCAGCTGTACCAACTCGACACGTTTAATATTTATTGACATAAGTCCTGAAGTCATAGCATTGGGCTTATCACTGCCCCTAAACCGCTGGCTTACAATACCAAATATTCGAGAGCAATGGCCACTAGTTTTGTTTCTAATCAAAATAAATATTTTCCCGATTTTTAAAAATTTTCCCTGACTTTTCCCTGAATTTTCCAGAATCTTAAAATTCCCTGACTTTTCCAGGTTTTCCCTGTCACTAGACACCCTGTGGATAGTTTAGGCAGAAGAACATTGAATAATTACTTTGAGTATTTACTAATGTTTAATCTTATAACTGTTTAGTTGCCTTTGTAAACTAAAAGATAAAGCACCGATTTAAATTGAGATTGTTTTTTATAGATAATATTTTATTCTCATAATTTTATCAACTAGTATTTGCATTCTGGAATGAAAACCTCGCACTTTAATTAGTTGCAATAATTCAGGTAGATTGCAATTATATTTATGAGCTATATATTGTTAATAAAGTTTTATAAAATTAATTTTTAAAATAAAAATTTTAAATATACTTATGATAAAAGATTATGGAATGGGACAACAACAGTGTACAGGAACATCTGCAACCCCAAATTTTTCTTAATTTGAAATTTTAGACAAAATATTTTAATATTATCTACTTACAAAAGAAAGTTGAAAAATGAAAGTTTATCAATTCAAAAAACACACAATCCTCTTTAGCAGATACACATTGGTATTATTGTTATTACAAATAATGCAACGCAAATACGTAAACAACTTGAAAGGAAATCATTTCAGAATAAGGGGAACTAGGTCTAAAATTGAGAAAATAAATTCAATAGAATTAAATTAAGGTTTACTGAACTGAAATTAAATCTTAAAATTTAATATAGCATTGAATTGTGTTATTTAGTTGGCAAAAAAAACACTTAGAACATCTACAGCATACTATACCTTTAATACAGAATGGTTTAGTGACAAAATGCATTATTTAAAATAATTTTTCACTTTGTCTTGGGTGTTTTAGGAGTCTTAGGTTTTTTAGTTTTGGTTTTAACAGAGAAGTTTTTCAACTGTTGTTTCAAATGAAATATTCTGGCCACAAGTACTGCAAGTTAAATTACTATTTTAACTATAGAATTATTTTACAATAAATTTTGTTACATTTTTTAAAATAAATATATGGTTGTATGAAAATTTACTGAAAACACTTTTTTATGCGAGCTCAACAGAATAACGCATGATAAAAATATGAAATATTAATTTAGACACAAACCGTAAAATACATGAGCTTTTACCATAATTTACCGCCAAATCTGTCCTAAATATTAAAACCATCACCCTCAATATATTATTATATAGGGTGAGCTTTTAATAATTTAAACTAGATGTTTGAGAAGTAACAAACCTATATTTTACGGAAATAATTAGTAATAATACTAAGCCTTTCCAGCCAAAACATTAGGAAGTAATGAATTTTCAATTGAATGTAGCCTAATATCTTTACATGTGAAATTAATGCCATTGAATATCATGCTAAGGCGTTCTCTTAAGCCACCTGGTGCTCGTGTTGAAAAATCTTAACCTTTTTCTTAGTCCCAGTTTATTCTAAACAGTTTGTATATATTGCTAAAAACAGGAAATGAAATTCTTTGGTACCTTTGGTTTCAATTCCAAACAAGATGGTGTTCATCAGCAAATTACAATATGGTCAAAAAGTACTCGTCTAATATGTAATACAAGTTTAGTTTTATCAATGTACAGTTGCATTTTAATTATTTCCTTCAATATATACCAATAAGGATAAAAAAACTGAAATATTATTCTTTATTAATAAAAAGGAAAACATGTCTGAATACATAATTTGATGTAGAACGCAAGCAGGAGAACAGCTACTCTACTGTAGTTAAGAGAAGCAGAGTCGCCAATCAGACATACTTTTGTGAATAAGAGTCTCTACAGTTTAAAAACATGCTATTTTCAGACGACAATAAATTATGGTTTAAATTATGTTTAAGGAGTTAAGGCTGTGCATTTAATGTAATTATTTATGTTGGTTACATATTTTAAATTCAAGATATGCTTTTATTCACTTTAGGGATTTCTAAACCTAATACAAATTTGTAAAATGATTAGTGTTGAATAAAAAATTACCAATCTTCCCATTTAGTTGTATATCTTGTGATACACAGGGTATCTAGTAAAATAGCTTGAAGAAATTCCCTGAGTTTTCCCTGACTTTTCCAGGGTGTCTAGTAAAATAGCTTGAAGAAATTCCCTGAGTTTTCCCTGACTTTTCTAAATTGTATTTACACTATATTTATAACACTTAGAATATAAACAAATTTATACAACTGTCTTGTCTTAGCTTTTTTGCTTTAGTTTTTCAATCTCTTCAGATATAAGTTCTATTTCTTCTGTAGCAACTGACATCACTTTTGCATTTTTAGCTTCCAGTTCCTTCAGCTGAATATTATTTTTCCTCTTCTCAGCTGCTCTTCTATCTTTCTCGGTCATTTTCTGTCTATAGAAAGCCCAGTTTACATTGGGCCCATCCATTGATATCTGAAGGATCTTGGATAAATCCAGACTTTGAACACCTTTTAAGAACTAATTGAGTAACTCTTTTGCTTTTGTGTCTGTAAGGAACACAGAACCAAAATATCGAGCTTTCATTTCATCTGTCTCTGCATCCCAATACCTAACACTCAAATCCATTTGGGCTCTTTGTGATATTTTGTTTAAACTTTCATCAAAGCCAATTACATAGTTAGAATTTGAATTTAAAATAATTTGATAAACCGAATACGACACTATAGGATATTTTATCTTTCCGCAATCTTATGTTCTGTGCAATGGTGCTATCAGGGAACATCCTTGGAAAGAGGCACACACTACCTTCTGCATTGCGTAAAGAAGTGTTGCATTACTAAATTCACGCACCATATAATCTCTGCTTCTGTCACTTCATCTTTCAGTTTATATTTATCCTAAGGAAGGAGGGAAGGTAATGAC
The DNA here is from genome assembly GCA_036971475.1 of Prosapia bicincta. NCBI lineage: Eukaryota > Metazoa > Arthropoda > Insecta > Hemiptera > Cercopidae > Prosapia > Prosapia bicincta. The sequence continues at coordinate 8,539,820 of JBAIZL010000010.1, read as the reverse complement.
GACATCTGCATGACGTGATTGCCCGCTACGGCAATGAAAACCGGAACCTTCCATGTTGAAATAAACAGTGTAAAAATAATCACCGTCAAATAAAACACATACTATCACGAGTCTAGACAAATAGCTGGCTACGAATGTTTACACAGCGTTCTGTGTGGTCAGAAACAGACTGAGTTATCTGTTATCCCCACCTGTCCATATGATAACAGAACCACTGCGCACCCCAAGGCCACGGTCCAGGCTAAAACTTCCCAGCTGTACCAACTCGACACGTTTAATATTTATTGACATAAGTCCTGAGGTCATAGCATCGGGCTTATCAAATAAATAATGGGCATCTAAATAAAGAAGTGTTATTTCCTTACTGCCCTGCCCCTAAACCGCTGGCTTACAATACCAAATATTCGAGAGCAATGGCCACTAGTTTTGTTTCTAATCAAAATAAATATTTTCCCGATTTTTTAAAATTTTCCCTGACTTTTCCCTGAATTTTCCAGAATCTTAAAATTCCCTGACTTTTCCAGGTTTTCCCTGTCACTAGACACCCTGGATACACATTATTTGATGGTAAGTTTTTTAACGGATCACTCAATAAATTATGGTTAAAAAATTACAAAATCATTTGGCAAAGTAAACACATTATTTACTTTTCTTTTTGTATGTGCAGTTCTTTTAGGTGTATTTATGGAAATTTTTCTTGTGTATTTACAAAATTTTGAAGTTGTAACATTAAAAGATATATATTCTAATCTAATAATTTTTGGAGGTGAAGACTATAGAATCCGACAGTTTACTCCATACGCAATTCTTTAATACATCAACATGTCTTTAATATTATATTGTGGTCTCTAATATTAACTTTAAAAGGTCAAACAGGTTGAATTTAATTGTCTATGTGTGAAAATTATACAAAATCTTGCTTGCATAGGACCATTAATAATTTGTTACGCAGTGTTATTCATGAAATACAGTAATCCAGGTAATCATGAGCGTCATCATTGTTGCTTCAAGAGTTCATTTTCTGATATGTCAGACACAAAACGACATTTGTGCAGGGATATTTGTTGACTGTCGAAACTTGCAATGTAAATAAAGAAAGATATTTATAGCCCATTGACTTTCTGTCATCTAAATATAACTGATATGGGGATAAAACCATTTAAACAAGCAAGCAAGAACGACAGCATAAGAACAGAATGGGGAGGAAGAAAAATACCGTTCTTGAATGCCAGATTCATTTTCTTTATGGCCACCCGACTATAAACATTTCTTGACTCATTTCCTTTTATATAGATAAAATAGGCTCAAATTATTGGGACTAGGATTTTTGAGACTCTACTGTACTTAAATTTCATTCAAATCTGTACTTACAACCCCCTTCAAAATATGAATGTTTCATAAAAACCCTTATTATTAAATGTTTAATAAAAGTACTAGAACACCTAAAATATAAAAACTAGCACCAATAATACAAAAAATTATATTTAAAAATATACGGATATAGGCTTTACAAATGCATAACGGCACTAAGTAGTTAGAGATTACAGATCTAGAATCATATCACATGCATGGACCTGCAAGTGCTTAAAACTTAGTAAAATATTTTCACAACAGAGAGTACCATGTCGCCAGAGCTCTAGGGAATATTCCACAACCTGTACTTTAATAGAGAGACTTTTCCCTTAGTAGCAGCCAGATTGTGTTTGCTCTATGGAAGGTTAATATTCTTAGAGGGACTTTACAAAACATTATTATCAGTACAAAAAATTAGAGGTGCTGCCGTCTGAAAGGTATAGCCGGTGACACATAAGCTGGCGCATGACCTTGAAGGGTGAGCAAAGGCAGGGGAAGGGTAGAGAAAGCAAAATATTGTTCGAGAGACATTATAATATGAGGTACAGTATTTATATTACAATAATGTAGATTTGACAAGGCCGAAAGGCTGCTATAAATATTTCATTTGTCTTATTAAACAAATCATTTACATAAAGTTTTGAACAAATTTACTTGTATCAGTTTTTTAAATAACCGCAACGCTTGGAATTTCTTAGCGATGGCCTTTGATGCAACAGGCACTACAAAAACCAATGTTTTTCAATAGGGCTAGCTTTTTGTTTTCTATTGATCGATCGCACGCCAGTTTACAAGCGAACAGCTATAATATATCGTTGACATAACTGTATATTAAATTATTATTAGCTTACTTCTCATAAATTCATGTTTTCCATCTAAATCAGATTTTTAGTGAAATGATATAGGTTATTTTCTATTAAAACAAAATATTTTTCAATATCGATGAAATTTGTTAACTGACAAAGTTATTTACACAAAAGCGACATATTATGTTTTGACAGAATATACAATGACTGTCAGTTGTCATAATTTCAGTAAAAAGTTTTTTTCGTGCAATAAACACCCACAACATATAAATAAACAAAACATACAAAAACGACTGAAGACACCACCAAACATGAAATACTTTTATTGAATGTCAAATTTATAGTAGCCAAGTATTTTGTTAACTTGTTGCATACAAGAGTTTTAAAACGTTAAAAAAATTGTGAACTGAACAATAATTTATTAGAAGTAATATGCCTGCCTGGAAATTGCTCAACATAATTTGGATCGTAATAATGCATGTTCGCAAAGTTTGGTGTTTTAATTTTAGATATAGAATTAGTAAAATATATTTATGAATGAATGTCGTTCAATATGTTCATGAAAATGAATATTTAAAGCAAAAAGTTTCTAAATATTACATTAATTATGCATCTGGTTTGTATTCCAATAATGTTTACAACACCGAGGTTAAAAATGAATTAAACCCGTCTTCCATCACAGCTGTCTTAATATGGGTCTATATTCTAAACAATTCTGTTGTCATAAACATAGTAGTGAAAGTTTCTGATAAAGATAAAATTACTTGCAATTATTATTCCAATTCTTATCTTTAAAATAATTTATAGTCCAAAAAGTAATGATTAGATCTATTGATCTATTCATAACCATTAAAACCTAGAAATAAAATGTAAGCTACAAATTTAATTTGTATGTAATGCACATAATGTATTTTTATGCGGCAAATAAATCAATAACTCAGTTTGTCCACGCAAAACTCAACACTAAAAATAAGGAGAAAAATAATTTAATTTCTCCACCAAAAAATATATCTAGTACAAACTGTAAATAAATTTCTCTATAGAACGAATATTAAACTAAAACAAGTAGCCCCTTTTGGAAACACTTTCAAAATTAAAGTAGGATTAAATTAGTGCGTAAAAAGTGGGAAATGCAAGGGTTTTTAGTAAGTAGACACACATGCTACGCAACAATGCGAGCATACATGCGTCATTTTAGGGAAAGGATAGGAGAGCATGCCCGAAAACTAATTCACAGCTATTAAACATTCCAAAATTTAAGTAGCACTGACCAGCCACCAGTCAACACCTCGTGAAAATTATTTGAGCAAGAGTATGGAAATCTGTAAGAGGAGAAAGTCTACTGAGTACACCTGCACTCCATACCAAACCAAAACTACAACTACACAAAGTGCATCTGATCACAGGAATAAGGGAACTTAACAACTACACACTTAAAACATACAAATTTATGTTTTAAGAAGTACAAATCCACCCAACAAATTTCAAACACACTGAGGTAAAACAACACAGTGAAATGACAAATTTGTAATGAGCTACCAATTAATAATATTAAAATTGTTTTTATTATAATAACTTCATCAAACTTTCCCCCTTATACCTAACTAACAGTAGTTAATGGGAGTGTTACTGCTAAAATAAGCAAGAATTAAAAAAAATTATTGGTTTCAAAATGTCTTAAACATCACACAACATAAAACATCCATGAAAAGAATTCTGAAACCTCTTTTACAATTAATGCCATAGGATAACCTTCAACTTTTAATTCATATAATTGTATTTTTACCATACTTATGTTTCCTACAAATTCTTCATAAACAATACACAAATAACCAATGTCACACAACCAAACAATACAAACATTGTCAAACTACAATGTTTACAACATGTCAAACTACACCCTACTCACATAAACACCCAATTACAATATAACTCACACACACTTTTCGATGTCTAACTTCTAATGCTCACCGAATACACCCACACCCCCGCTTGAACTATTTTAGTATTACAGAATATATAGGGAAAACAAATATTTTATAACTGTTAGATTGTTATAATGAAAACATATTCACACTATACAAAATAATTTGTGGCACACCTGCAAAAAATCAATTCCTTTTTTTAATCAACAAACTTTTTCAAAATTTAATATGCAGTAAAATTTTAGCCATTTGAACTACTCACAGAGATTTCCAATCTACAGAATTACATTTCTTATTATGTGTACAAAAAAATCAACTACTCCAACTTAATCAGACATCAAAGTAAGTTTAATTTTATTTTGTTCAGGGCACTATTGTAGGTGTGGGTCATAAATTCTTAGAAATGGACTTCAGTGTGTTAAAGTAGAGATGAAACTGAAAAAAATTAGCTTTACCAGGAATTTCTACAATGGTATAAGCAACATACCAGAAAACAAGTTTTCGTCTTGACAAGAAATGTTGATTATTGTGCTGTTTGCAACTACCTGCATTATCCATCAATGTGTTAAAGCAAGTAAAGATTAAAAAGAAATGGCGTGCTAGGTACTCTACACAAACTGTGTAGTTAACTTAGTGTAAATATGAGTAGACTAGGGTTATAAGTTTGGAAAGAATTTGTCTATATGGAGTGCAAAAACTGTTACATTACAGTGCTGGTTAAAATCACCCCTCCCTAGGCTGAGCATGATTCATCGATAGTGTAGCATTAGCCTATAAGGATTATTCTCAATTATGATCTAGATTTTCATAAATGTTCTCTGCATAAGAGAGATGAGGCTCCAAACATCAAAAAGGTGACATAACATAACAAGCAATTTTCAAATTCTTTGCTCCATTTCAAAAACATCCTATATCATAATCTCATTATAGATTTTATAAATTCTACTATTAGAGATTCCTAAAACCTCATATTATAGAACCGTGCAAACCTCTGCAGTGAATAATTTGACTAGACCTATATTTTATTGAAGACACAGTGTTCTCAACATGCCATTAAGTCTATTGTATGAAAAATAAGATTCTATAGAGTATGCAATTTCTCTCTATTTAAAAAAATATTTCTTAGTTAAAAAATTGTAATATTTTTGTAAGTAAAATTTGTGTACAACAAAATACACCTCTAGTTCAGAATTTGCACAACTCAGACAAGGAATAAGCCCCACCTCTCAAAATTTTACTGACTATGTGTGTGTGTGTGTATTTGACAAAGAATACAATGGGTCTGAAATATATAATTTTAGTATTTATTATAAAATTACAGTCAGGAAGGACTATTTTTCAATTTCTTATTTAGAGCATACATTTTTTTTAATAAGTTTCAAGTTCTACCAGAACAAATCCTCTTTAAAAAAATTACCAAACAGATTATAGGAAATGCTTTTATTACTGTATTTTGTGTAAAGATTACAAACAATTATTAAATACAGTAAAAGCTAGCTAATTTAGTAAATTCTATGTTCTAGTAAAAAGAAATACATACCACTACAAACTAATAAAATATCAAAAATAGTAAATTAAATGTTATAAATTAATGATGGTTTAAAAATAAAGAAAAATTAACTCAATGTAAGCTGTTAAATGGTTAATAAATTTATATTCTAATACAACCAGAACTAAAGATCTATCAAGTCAACAAATTTCAGTTTCAGTCAACTGGAGTTACCTAAAGACTATTTTTTTAGATTAACTTTTTACAAACTAAAAATGTTTCTCTAAAAGTCGTAAAAGATGATCAATATACTAAAATTTCACTAAATAAAATTATGCAATAAACGTAATACATTTTTAATTTCTTAGCATTTTATAAAAGGCGCTATCTTTGTATTTTCCTTTTAGAATTTGTGTAGGCATTTGTCATTTCTGCAACTCTTCTTCCCACGAAAATGACAAATTACCTACTTCATACAATCTCTTGGATTTTTGAAAATAGAGCATTAAAAAAAACAAACAATATTCAGACGTAACATCTGGTAAATACAACTTTAACACACAAGATTTTACCTTCATAATTTACTTGGCCATCACCATCAATATCAGCTTCACGAATCATCTCATCAACCTCTTCGTCAGTCAACTTCTCGCCAAGGTTAGTCATAACATGCCTCAACTCAGCAGCGCTGATAAAACCATTGCCATCTTTATCAAATACTCGGAACGCTTCTCGAATCTCTTCTTCACTGTCTGTGTCTTTCATTTTTCTAGCCATCATGGTCAGGAACTCAGGGAAATCAATAGTTCCATTTCCTAAAAAATATAGAGTATATTAGAGTAATATAGAGTATTAGAACTCTAATACTCTAAAGTAAGTAATATGGGGAGAGTAATTACTTAATGATAAAATAATTTGCTTGCAATTTAACAGTTAATCATATTTGATTTATCGTTTCCTGACATTGTCAAAAAACATATTGAGATGATTCTTTATAATTATGTAACAGCATGAAACATACAAATTAAAAGGTCACATTTCAAACTTTCATTTTGATGTTTAACTCCTTAAAACAGGTTATATAATTATTTCAACGTAATCAATATTGGCAAAAAAATATATAAACCCGGTGATGCAGCAAGTCATTTAAGAACTTGATGACGCAATTTTTGAAAAATAAAAATAACTTCAAACAAATATTAAAAAAGGTTATTTTTTTTAAAGTGCAGAGTTTTTTACTTCTTCAGAATACTACGAAAAGTATACACTTAGAATAAATTTGATTGTATAAAAAAATCTTTACTGAAAACAACGTGTTCTCTTATTTTTTTCATTTCGGAATGGAACAAGGAGGGTTTCATTTTAAATTTTGTTTACCTCGTAACGAGTTTTTTATATTACTACAAATAATTATTTTACTATTATAATTATTATTTTAAATCCTATGTATGCACTTCGTCCAAGGCTTGAGGAGGATTATTTGTCATAGCTTATTATAAATGAGAAGGATTATTTTAAATTCTATTTTGTCCACATTAATTGATTTCTTTTCGTTTCTAATACTCAAAGGTAGTGTGCGCCTCAACCTTACACAATAGTAAACATTATTTTGTTTTTTAACATCAAATCAATTCTATATTAATAGGTATATTAAGCTATATTCCAATGTAGTAGTTTTTTATATGTAAATAACTTGGTTTTGTAGATATTGTGAAGTTATATAACTTTTTTCAAAATTCTTAATATTTGGAGCATTGATAAAGTTTTATTATTTTTCCATTGTTTTGAAGACTCATTTTATAGCCATGTAATTTTTTTTTTTTTTTTTTGCCAATATCAATTATGTATACAAGGTAAATAATTACAGAAGTTAAATATATACATTTTTATTTTCTGTAACTATAAACCACAAATTCCAATCCCTTTAATAGTTTTTATACTTTAAAGAGAAAGTATACATAGATTACATGTAAAAATCACACTTATTTTTTCTCAACATATGTTGTTGAATTTAACACAACAATTTTGTTTTTATAATGATATTATGTTTTATTGAATTTTGAAAAAAATGTCATTTTCAATTATTAAAAGTTTTCTTCAAATTCTTTAAAAAAAAACATATTTTTATGTAAAGAACTACATTTTGTACTTCGTTGAAAATTTGAAACTTTCTGAAATTTATTGTTGTCAATATACCAGTGTTAAAAATATTTAGGAAAGTATAATCATATAAATTATACCAGCGTGTGTGTGTGTGTAACTACTTTATAAATAAACTAAAAAAATTGAGAGATGTTGGCCTGTAGCTATGGACATAACTTCTAACCCACCTGTACTAGGGAACACACACACACACACACACACACACACAACGTAAGCTAATTAGCCGAATAAAAACTTTTATACTGATTTGTACAAGTTTCACCAACCATTTACTTCATTTGTAATTTATAGGGGTTTTGTTTAGAAGTAGGACATGTCCCTAGAAGTGCCCCCTGTACTCTGCCTTAGTGGTCAAGGTCATACCACAGCTAAATGAAGGCATTTATACACAGTCTATCAACACACTAAATAAATTCATTACAATTTATGGAAATCAAACAACTTGCTTTTTGTAAACCAGTTTACAATTATTGTTTGAAAAAGATGTTTAAAATATTAAAAGGATTAAATCTATATGAAATAATTATGGCTTGCTTGTGCATGGTCGCATAAGGACATAATCCTGCAAGATGTTATATGTCTTGTTTAAAAGGCATCAATATCTCAAGGGTAAGCTAACAAAGGTAATAAAAATAAATAAAAGACAAAAATGTAATATCTAATGATAAGACTTGTTTAATATACCATCAGCATCAACTTCATTGATCATATCTTGAAGTTCTGCTTCTGTGGGGTTTTGACCAAGTGACCTCATGACAGTTCCTAATTCTTTGGTTGTGATTGTTCCATCTCCATCTTTGTCGAATAATGAAAATGCTTCCTTGAATTCAGCAATTTGCTCCTCAGTCAGCTGATCGGCCTAGAAAAAGAAGTTTAAATTAGAAGAAATAATATCAATTTTTTTCTCAAAAACTCTTGTTTTAATGTAGCAAAACTGTAATTAACTAGTAACTTAATTTCCTTTTTCACCTAAATTTTAAACAGATGAGGAGTTCAAATTATATTCTACAATGCTCAGTGTATATGAAAAGCATGAAAAGAAAATTATTTTACGTATTGTATAAGGGTCTTTACTTTGATTAGAAGCCTGCACAGAACTGAGCGGGAAAAAATTATACTTTGGCACAATAAAAAAAAATTCTAAAACTTAAGCTCTTACAGATAGCCAGTCTGTGAAAATTTATTTAAAAGACGAAAATGAATTTTTCAAAATGTCATTGCACATTTATAATACTTAACTACCAAGCAAAATATAAGTAGTGGCCCTACTCATGTGCAGTAATCTTATTTATGTGGCTGACTTGCCATCTCATTTAAAAATAACCAATATATTACAACAATTTAAAGCAACTGTGGCGTAAATGGTTATATTAATTAAAACAACCTCTCACCACAAATTCAACAAATTTTATTTTAACCTTATGTACATTTCGACTACAAAGTAATCATCTTCAGAGGTATTTTTACAAATAACCAGTTATTTTAAGGTTTTTTTAATTAATATACCCAATATATTATTTTTACCATTTGAGCCTGAGACAGTTTGTGAACAATCAAAATAGTTTAACCTGCTAATTGTAAAAAACGTTTGCAATCAATATTCAAAGAAAAGAAAATTCATGTAACATATTTTCAGAAAAAATTGAAACACCTAAATTTGTATTACTGTAGTCTATAATGTTTGTTATTATATGGCTAGTAGGACAACATTAATTTTATTAATGCCTCAATGGGTATTATTATTAATGGCGTGTTAGAAGAAACAATACAAACTATTTAGAGGGAAATCGTTCAGGAAAATATTGAACCGTGATTATTATTAACATATACAAGTATATTTAGTTCTGTAAGAATAACTGAATATTGCAACATACCTTATGTATAGAAATAATTATATCTAAAAAAACAGTCAAAACAATTCTAGAGATAACACATCTTCTAAAGCCAATTCCAAGGTAATTAAAATTATAAACATTTAAAAAAAACTCTTTAGACAAACAATATTTTCTTGCTGTAGCATCACAATATTTCACTTAGAAAATAAACTAAAAATTCTAATTGTAGAGACTATGTCTTTTAGCTGCAACAATATCCATATTACTATTAAACACATATATGAAACTATATACATATACAAAGAATCTATATTTAATTTGGCCAAAAGGATTGCTACTTGCAAGGTTTGTGTTAAAGCTTGGCCAGAGTCCAATTTTGTAGGTCAATTTTCTTCAGATTGTGGGTTGGAACAATCTCATTTGTTTAATTATTTTAACTATTCTAATCATCTCTCCAAAACCTACTAAGACCTGTTCCACATGTTCGCAGTGAGCGCTCATATCCATATGCGCTTGGCGAAATCATTATATTTGGTAGGAATCTTTTATGTTTAGGTTTGCTGTATAACTTGAGGTTGTTTGTGACTGAACCATATTTAGTATGGACGAGTTAGTTTGGTGGTTTCTTCCTGTTTTTCTAATAAATAAACCTTTAACAATGCAAAGTCAATGTGCTGGTCCTCCTAGCAATATGACTTGAAAGTCACTAGAATGATTTATAGTCCGATGTTGATAGTGGGTGCAATATAGGAAGAATTTGGCTCCTCCTTCGAAGAACTGATTGAAAAGTGATGCTTAAAAAACTTCTAACTTTTAAAGGTTAATGAGCCTATTAATCAGTTAATTAATTTTCTAAATGACAATTTTTGGGTAGGACTTATAACCAGTCAAATTTGCAAGTACTAACAATATAAAATTTGTTTAAAAAATCAATTCCTACTTAAATCAAAAGAAAAATATTTAATTTTAGTGTATTTTTATTTTATAATTGCAATTAATATAAATATGTCAGAATAACAATATTAACTGGCAAATAGATTCCTTGCAATTTTTTTTCCTGTGTATAGTGTTGGACTATTATTTTTATTTGTTACTATTTATTTGCTTTCCTTTTTATGTTGCTTGTATTCTGTTGTACTGTCTTTTCGCATTGTCAGTTTGTGAAGCAAGATTCGATAAAGTTAATCCCATTTTTATCTATTTTATTTTTTTCATTCATTATTAATCTTAGAGCATTATTAATGATATTTTGTGGTAATTACAAACCATCTAGGTAAAGATCATTCTGTCTACATAGACGAATTTTCAATTCATACAATGTATCATTAGCATTTCAGAAAATGAAACACAGTGTAGAAACACTTCAAGAATGGCTACAACAGAAATTGTAAACAAATCACTACTAAAAAGGATAGACGGTTCATTCAAAAATTTTCTGAAAGTGGCAAAAGGCGTGACATGTGAGATGTTCTTTACACATCCACAGAGCAAAGTATTGATGTGGTAGATTTAACGAATATAATGTCAGCAGCTAACCATAATCAGTTATTTAGTACAAATGCTGTTTGTGAGACAGGAACAACCAGGTGCATATCATATCTGTACGCTGACAAACTATAAAATAGTATAAAAACAGATTTTCACTATCTTCAATGGATAGTTCTTAATTCTTACTTGTGTAACAAATATGTCAACCATCTTGATACATTTAATACAAATGGCAACCACAGTTATCAAAAGTCCTGAAATGTGTATGTCTAGCATTTGGCATGGTATATTAGTGAATGATTTAATCCGCATGACTATCGTCTTCCACCATTACAAATCGAGAGGCAAATACAACTTCTGTGTTTTAGACCAACTTCAATAAAACGAAGAAAGTTATTGGTGTTAAATAACACCAGTAATAATCTCTGGGCACACATCCATACCCAACTAATACAGGCATTATACATTTGTTCAAGTGCATTCAAGGCAGAATAAGTGTTGAACAACAATAATAAAAGATATTTCACATTTGTGACGACCCATTGAAGATACTGCTGTGCAGTGTTGATGTTTTTGGAAAATCAGATATAGTTCACACACCACGATTTTGTGTTAAATTTTTAATAAAAATACATAGTTTAACAACAATAATTTTTTATGATCCTTACTAACAAAGCAACCGACCTTAGAGGCAAGGTACTTTATAGGCCTAAGTTATTTATTCTTCATACATTATAATTAGGTAAAATAAAAATCTTCAGAGTAAGAGAAAGTTACTGAAAGAAATTTCAAAACCATCTAAGGCTTGACAAACATACTTATGTCCAATATTGTATCTACGATTAGAGAATTTAAAATGATAGTATTATTATAATAAATCAAATCATTTTAGGAGTTATTTTCCATGAGATTTCAAGCACAGAGAGTATAACAAAAAGACGCAGGCGATTTTGATTATGAATGAATGGAAAATAAGTTTTAAACAAGTTACATAGGACACAATACAAAAAAAATACTGCACATGTGTAATACACACTTATTAGGAAGAAACAAAATTCTGTACCGGTTATGAAAAACCTATTTTCCAATAGCATTTAATTTAACAAACAATTTTTTTATTTAGGTACTCTCGGTAAAAGTTGACAAACAGCAAATAGTTAAATTTGAATTTTAACATATCCAGGTGGATTTTAATTCATAATTATCCAGGTTTGGTTAAAAAAAAAGAAAAAAAAATAAGTTTATTGATGGTGAAACTATAATTAACAAAGCCTTTATATGAATTTTACTAGTACAGTTGCCAACATAACCTTACAACCGAGTACTGTTTAATAAAAAAAAGTTCACAAGGCACAAAAACTGTATAAAATTTAATTTTTAAATTCAAACAGGACAATGTTGCAATACATTAGAATATAGCTACAATTACAATAGAGTCTTGAAACTCAATGAAACAAAATACAAACTTGTTTGTTACAGTGTGTAATATTTACAAGTTAAATTATTTAAACTATATATAAAACCTATTTTTTTATGTGTCATGTTTTAATGCCTATAAAATAGGCTAAGTATTAAACAAGTTGCAAATTTTTGGTCTTGTTTGAAAAAATGGAATACGGCAAGGAAACAAAATAAACAAATAATATCAATTAACAATGATCAAGAAATAGGGCATAATAAATAATTATAGAATGGCTATCGCACTTCCTCTCACCCCTTTTCACACGCAACCTGGCGATGGTCAGAGAGAGACGTTTATTTAACCTCAGTCGTGTCGGGTTGTACGGGATGCCTAGTTTTCAGGACTTTACTGTATGTGGTTAGGAGAGATCTAATTATAAAAAAAAAAAAAAAAAACAATAGTTTGCCAAGAAAGCCAATATGTTGACAAGTGAATGAGATGTTATACTTTATGGCATCGGAAGATAAAACTTAGTGTTCCATTTTAGAGATACTTTGTTACTATATTGGTAATACTTCACCAAATGCAGGTCTACTCCAATCCTACCTCCCAAAAAAATGATTTCAAATCTAGGAAACCATAAATAGTAATTCAAATTTGACAATTACCTAAAATGCACTCAGTAATACATACACTGTATAAGCTCGAAGTTTCTTGATGAAAAAAAATGTCTCTATTTTACTACAACTATCTTAGAACATGGGTACAAAGATCTGATTGTACAAAAATAACTTCATTAAAGGTTACGTTACAATCAGCTTTGCTTTAACAAAATTAGTTAAATAAACCCAACACTTGAAAAGCTTTATTGCGCATAAAAAAAAGGATACCGTACATATTTAAAAGCTGTTAAAGTATTTTAAATGAAATGTTTTAATGTTGCCAAAAATTAATGTTGAACATGAAGTAACAGGGAAAATTAATATATGGTAATAACAGTTTATATAAAATTATGTAGAGAAATACTTGAAACTAAACAGAATTTGTTCTCTGCAATGTTGAAAGAGAGGCATCTATAAACTCAACATTGACTCATACAGTCCTACATACACCATTAGGACTCAAATTCACATCTTTTATCTTTAGTGAAATTAATTATCTATTGCTTTCCAAATTCATCCCAACCATCCTATTACATAAACATTATATAAATACCTATATTACAATATAATTAGGTACATATATTTGAATATACCTTATATCAAAGTATTATATAATTTAGTACTGTTTCATTAAGAAACATTAAATACATAATTGCATTAAACTATTTTCCAATTTCAACCACCTACAAGTTCAATGTTTCCAATTCTAACTGGGCACTGTGTATTTGTTGTAAAATAACTAAACGTTATTGCAATGTAAAAGATGCTGTTATTATAAAGCCACATATACTTTATAAAGTTCTGTGTGCTAGTACATTTAGGCTGTTTCTATTTTTATTCAAATTCTTAGCAACGCTTAAATAAGATAAAACAAAGAATTTCATTTTAAAATTTCACACACAAAATTGCAAATATCCGTTGAATAAAATACCTGTAGCAATCAAGGTATTCTTGCTTTACGAATCATTTAGTTGACATTGGCAAAAGAAACCCTTTCCTTTTATTACTGCAACCAAACCTAGCCTACTAAATACTTTGTACCTATATTTTCATAAAGGTATATATTAACATATAACAGTTATAAACTGTTATATGTTAATATATATATTTATATTTGAGAATAAATTACTTGATTAAAAAAATATTTCTCAAACTGTTTCTACGATGACAGTTAATATTCATTATTAAAACATTATATACGGATTTTGAAAATTGAAATAATTTTTATAATGCATTTTAACTAACATACCTGAAAATTAAAAAAAAAATTGAAATATATCCAATGTTTGTAACCTATTCTCTCGTAATTAAATAATAGTTATTTCTATATGTAAATGATATCGCTATACAAATTTTACCAGGTAATGAAAGCCCCCAAAAAGATGGGGATAAAATTTGGGTACTGGCAACATTGAAAAATAACCTCACTCAACAAATATAACATAAAATTTAAACCCCATAAAATTATAAGCAAGACCAATAAAATTTAAAAAAAACATCAAGTTACACAATCTTACAATAGATATTAAACCTTCAATGGTGTCAATCATGTTTCTGGTTAATTAGCAACATGTTAATGGCAATTTTAAAAACCACTAAATGACTTACTAGGAGTGGTTTGCTTGATTATTATTATCTTAGCAAGTTTCTTGAGCAAGGTTATATAGAAAATAAGTAATGTATTATTTATTTATTTTATTTTTGTATAATTAAATCTAGCCTACCTGGACTTTGTTTTACACTGTAGTACAGTTACAGATTTAGTACAATATACAGTAGTCAGTAGTCGTGTTCAAGAATAAATTGTTAGTTTATGTAGTACTGCCTATTAAATTATACCGATACTAATTTTAATAAAACTTGGCCAAATCAGAGGCAACTTTAATTTTTTTGTTTTACAAGTTATTCAAAAATACATACTGAACAAGAAAAATGTTAGAGCAAAACAAATTTGAGCCAATGATTTTGTTAAAATAATATTGTTAAACATAAAAAGTATAGGTTTAAATCAAATATGATTAATGTAGAAATTGTGGTAGTTTATACAGAAAAATACTAAGAGAAACCTTGATAATAGTAAACGTCTGATCTCTTCTGTGATAATAATTTATTTTGAACATTTATCATCACACACATGGTAATTTTTTTGTTTTATTTCAGAGGTAAATAGTTAGGGTTGATATGTTATCTAACCTAGTATAACCTTAAAGGATGGTTTGTTAATAATAAAAAAAAGATCAAAAATTATTAAATGTTCTATTCTAAAAACCAACTATTACCAACCATTATTGGTCAAATATATCAAAACTTATCAGTATATGGGCATTTACAGTAACATATGTACTGCACATATTCCAAATAAACATTGGTTTTAAAAGTAAGTAATTTGCACATCTTTAGCAAGTGCCAAGATATTGTTTTTTTTTTTGCTTTCAATTTGACCAAATTTATTCTTTACAATCAGAAAGAGACTTAGTCGGTCCTATAAAGATCTCTGTTCTTTGGTATAGACGGTATATAGATACATCTTTTACAATTTTTTTCACGATAAAAAATGACCTGACATATAAAATGGGCATGCACAGGAGAGTCAAAGTATTTCTCTCAGGTCTTGTCAATTTCCTATATTGTAATATTCATATATCGTAAAACAGTACTGTATTTTACTAAAAGTTTATACAGAATTGAGAATCATAACAGTAAATGTTTACATTAGCGGACACTTACAATATTTTGGAATATTGTTCAAAACTACAAAAAAGGACGATATTCACGAGTAATTTATTTACTTTCTTTGAGGAAAGTTACTTTTTTTTAATTAGAAGTAGGGTAAAAATTTCTCAGCGGAGGGATAAATTGTGAATGGGTGCGGAGTAATACAAATGCTCGTGACGTCGCCATAAGGTTGTAAGCATCGGCCGCGGTGCGTCACATAACCTTAGGTGTGTAGATATTTGAAAAACGTTTTGGCTTAATTTTTATATACATATTTAAATATACTCATAAAGTCTCCAGTTAGGATAATTTGGTTTTAAATTTATACATTACTATATACCTATATTAAAATATACCTAAAAAGTGTCCAGTCAGGTTAGATTTGGTTTTAATTTTATACATTACCTAAATGGTAACGTTTATAAAATTAGAACCAAATCTATCCTGACTGGATACTTCATAGGTATATTTCAATATAGATATATAAAATTCACCTTCTTTGGCAGTAACAAAAATAATAGTTATCAATATAGCTTAAAGACATGGTTTTGTCACATAAAGTTTTGATTGCTAAAACACAAACTACAGTCGTAACCTCACAAATCGTTTGTATCACTTCGCGCTCATTCACAACTTATGCCTCTGCTGAGAAATTTTTACCTTACTTTTAATTTTAAAAAAGTAACTTCCCTCAAAGAAAATGCAAAAATTACTTGTGAATA
This sequence comes from Prosapia bicincta, assembly GCA_036971475.1. Classification (NCBI taxonomy): domain Eukaryota; kingdom Metazoa; phylum Arthropoda; class Insecta; order Hemiptera; family Cercopidae; genus Prosapia; species Prosapia bicincta. The sequence goes on along the minus strand of JBAIZL010000010.1, from coordinate 8,523,260 downwards.
TCGTCTTTTTTGTGGTTTTGAACAATTATCCAAAATATCGTAGGTGTCTGCTAAAGTAAACATTTACCATTATTATTTTTATAACCACACCTATCATTAATACAGGTTTGTATATTTTGGCCCATTTAGGTTTCAAATTTAAATTACAATGTTTTCTGACACTTAAAATAACTTCTATCTTGGGTTATTTATTTTTAGTAACTAATTAGACATGTATAAAAACATTCCTAAACATGTCCTGAAACTATATTGATCATTTTTTTTTTACTGGGCCGGAAGGTTTACAAATGTTTATCCTTTCTTGTTTAGGAAGTATTTGAGTGGCAAATGTGTTAACAAAAAATGTATAGAGAACCCGCATTTTGTATTTTTCAAATTTCAACTGATTGCAAAGATCAATGTTAGTATCGGTAGAAATATATTTTATAAATAAAATTTCTTCTCACTTGGTCAACTATTTATGATTTGTAGCACTTGTTTATTGTATGGTATTTATGTTTGAGTAATATATTAAAATTTAATTAAGTGGTTATTAAGTTCTTGTTATTTGTTTCTATTAGTCATGTAAGTGATGCTAAAAATTTTACCCGTCGATGCAGAAACTCATAACAAATACAAAACAAAAATAATAATAATAAAACTCTCAGTCACACTACTCAAATTAAAAATTTGGGCAAAAACTATTCCACCCTCCCCACAGATTTACCTAAAATCTCACAAGATCAACGTTTTACCATGATTGTTTTGAGGTTGAAGCTTGCCTCAAAAAGTATTTAAATTTATTAGTGACAAAAAAAAACAATTTGGTAACTATTAAGATCAGCAACTATCGCTCTGATGGGCAAAATTTATTTTCCTGATCAATTTGACCTTGCTGAACACAAATCTGAAGTTTTTTTTACTGCAAACACACTTCTAAAATATATATATATAAAACCTAACTTGGTAAAAAGTCTTAATGATGTTGGTTTTTAAAAATTTCTTTGTTTTTAAATTACTCGCTTTAATGTGTAGAACACGAATATCAACTTTTTTTCTGCAGAAAATACGTACTTTTTTCACATTTTAAATGTTAGGCCTATAGCGTGAACCGAGAGCGCAGTAGCTACAGTGCACTGCACTAATTCTAGATTTGGTTGTAATTTTATACAACATTACTATATACCTATATTAAAATATACGTACAAAGTATCCAGTCAGGATAGATTTGGTTATATTTTTATTCAACATTACTATCTACCTTTATTTAAGTATACCTACGAGGTATTCAGTCAGGATAGATTTGGTTGTAATTTTGGTAAATATTTAGTCTTATTGCCGATGCAGAAAATTACAACCAAATCTATCCTAACTGGATACTTCATAGGTATATTTTAATATAGGTAGATAGTAATGTTGTATCAAATTATAACCAAATCTATCCTCACTGAATACTTCGTAGGTATATTATAATATAGGTAGATAATAAAGTTGAATAAAATTATAACCAAATCTATCTTGATTGGATACATCATAGGTATATATTAACTATTTAGATTTTAAGTTTAGTATTAAAATAAACTGACTTTGACGTAGCGCAGTGCGCTGTAGCGCTATACAGCTATTACAGACTAACATTAAAAATGTACAAAAAATTAACTTTTCGTATTTTCTGTGGAAAAAGTTAATATTCGTCTTCTAATGTTAGCAATGTTAAATCTATCGGGAAAAAAAATTTCGCCGATCGGAGCGTTAGTAAGCACCAGTCAGGTCAGGTTAATTTTTTAAATGTAAATATGTGTTTGCAGTAAAAAAACTTCAGATTCGTGTTCAGCAATATCAAAAGAAAAACATTTTTCCGAAAAAATATCATTCTTAACAAAACACTATGCAATATTTAAGTAGAACAGTACTTTGGTATTATAACGGCGGTAAAAATGATGAAGCTCAGCCACCTACGATATTTTGGGAAATTGTTTATCACCACCAAATAGGACGATATCCACAAGAAATTTTTTTATTGACCTAGGAAAGTTACTTTTTTTCAATTTAAAGTAGGGTAAAAAATTTAGCGCTGATGTAGAAGTTGTGTATCACTCAGCGCCCATTCACAACTTCAATATCCGCACTGAATTTTTTACTCTACTTTAAATTGAAAAAACTTTCCGAGGTCAATAAAAAAAAAAACTCTTGTGGATGTCGTCCTATTTGGTGGTGTTAAACAATTTCCCAAAATATCGTATCGGGCCGAGCTTTTTAACGGCATTTTAACAGAAATCACGTCGCTGCTAATAGAAACAAATACCAACAATTTATTAACGGCTTAATTTTTTAAAATATATTATTCAAAAACACATACCACACAAGAAACAAGTGCTGCAAATCATAAATAGTTGATCAAATAAGGAGAAAGTTTTAAAAATTCCCAGCCGAAATCGCTTACATGGTTAAGTGGAACAATTACCTTTTATACATTACTATATATCTATGAAGTATTAAGTTGGGATAGATTTGATTGTAGGAAATGTAAAAGTTTAATATAAAGGTTCATGTATGTATATATTTATATTCTGTAATGTACTACATTGCCTTTAGGTGTGACGTCGGTGTAGTAACGACTAAATTGTTTTTACTGTGTATTTTACAGTAGAATTTTTAAATACTTTTAAACCCCTTTTGCTAGTTTAATCTCAAAAAGTCAAGGTAAATCATTGATTTTGTAAAGTTTCAAGTGATTGCGGAGGTGGGGTGGAATTCTAAATTCAAACAATTCAAACTTTCGCTCGCATCCCAAACAATTTAGAATTCTAAATCGTTAAAAGAAGCGCTAAAAGAAACAAATTGTTAAAACTTCGTTTCCTAATTGAATTAAATGGGCAATATGACAAATTTAGAGTGCAATGCTTTTACTCATAGCAGGTTTCTATAATGTTTCTGCAACTAAAATATTCAATTTCTCGACAAAAACCATTTAAATGTACACAGGTGAATCTTGTAGTGAGGAACTAAATACCACTGCTAAAATCTCAGAGTAGGTCAGTACTATTAAGATACCAATTTTTAGGCAACTGACTTTAAATGAACAAGTGGTTAACCACAATAATAATTATGCTTTAAAAAATCAAAATAACTTGAAGATAAATATAACGAGCCATATTTTTGAGCCGATTTTAAATATTGTTCAAGTGGAAATCATAAATTTGATGAAAAATAAATTCACAAAAACAAGCATACATTATAAGATTAGATCCTGTAAACGATTGTAAAAACATACTTTTTAACAAAAAATAGCTCAATTAATAATGGAACCAAATTAGTGATAGTAATAATAGGCCTATATTACTAGGCTAAAACCTGGCCCAACACATTACACATTTGAAAAATATCTTTACCAAAAAAAGAATTTAGATCTAACTTAACCTCAGTTTAAACTCTAAACTGCAATATATACATTGAAAAATAAATTGTAAGCTTAGTAACAAATAAGTTAATTGTACTGGAATTTTCATTTTTAACAATGTGGGGAAATGTAGAAATGGAGGCTTCCGCAAGGGACTAAAAATATCCTCAACCAGTAACTTTCAATTGACATAATTATTAGCTCGATTCTTAAAATATTCACTGCTGACACAAAAAGAGTAAATTTGCTTAAAAACTCACCATTTTAGATGGTTCACGAATTCCACTACAGACTAGTAAACACAGCCGGTATAACTAGAAACGCCACACTGCACCGGCCTACTCAAAATGCTTGGAATTGTGTAGAAGTCACTGATGACGTCAGTAATATGTATTCATCCGCAAATTTATATTTAAGAATAAAACCAATTTCACTTCACTTTTACAATCTAAACAAGACTATTGTACACTGTTCCTTTATCACTGTATGCATACAATCACGTATTAAACACAACAACCTTCTAATTCAAAAGCGGAATGTGGATTACGTTTTGTTCGCGCAAGCGAAACAGCTTTATAGGTGCTGGGTGCGGTCTTGTTTACAAGACTTCCTTGTCGGCTTCCAACAGCCAAACTAAGCTCGTTTCTGATTGGCTGATACGCACCTGCAATGCGTCAAGCTCTGGCGTGTGGAGTTGCGAGTCGCGTCTGAGCACAAGATTTGCGACGTTTGTTATTGTATCATAAAAATAATAATTGTTAATAAAACAAAGTAAAGTAAACTATTTACACACATTAACCAATATTTTATAATTCTATTTAGAAGCACATTTTTTATATTGTATAAAATAAATTTAAAAAGTAGTTTTAATTTGAATTTTAATGATTTGAGTTTGTTTTAATCTGCAAGTAATATATTATTTATATATTTTATATCAGAATTCCTTTAAATAAAACTAATACGATTTTTAATTACACTAATACAACAGCATTTGACGTAAATAATTTTGAAAATACCGCGGAAGGATACCGTTCTGCGCATGGACGGTCATTGATTCGCGCGCCGGCTTTAGCGGGGAAAAACTTGTTGCTTTATGGTGATAATAATTACTTTAAAAACCACAATTCAGTATTACATGGCAGTTATCTAGTATTTCTTTCAATTGTTTTACATGTTAATGAAAAGTTTGAAGATCTAATTAAAAATGGTGAAATTTAAATAGGGGCGACATAAATCGATGTTGCGGCAACGTGGTTGCGGGAGACCGGCCGTGACGATCTATTCAATGCGGTAGCTCTGACCTGCCGTGACGAACAGTTAATGCAAGCAATTTCTGGAAGAGAATATCAACTGGTGTTTGACTACTTTGAACATAGGTAGATTTTATTTCTTTTCAGAGTAGACGAAATTGGAAATAAATATTGTTAAATATTATTGGGTTTTTTAGTTATGATATATTTAATAATTACATAACATGTTTAGCAGAGTATTGTTATTAATTTTTAAATTCAGTTGTGTATTTGACTTTAATTGGATAATGACTTGCGCATTTAGGCGGGAGTTCACGTTCGTTCAATGAAACGATATGTATTACCATTAAGAAACTACGCCCAAAATTTCTTATAAGTATTTAGTTGTCTCTTCTATCTATTTTTATTTTTTATGAGCAAGAATTCCGATTTCTTTAATAATGCGTATAATTAACAGCTAACTTATCAAAATATTATTTCCCACATTAGTGCCTATCTATTAAAAACCACAGATGTGATGAAAATATTTAAAAAAATTAATACATGTAAATTGAATAATTAATAACTTAAGAAATTGAAGAGAGAAGTAAACTTAATACTTGCACAATTTTTTTATATGAATTGTTTATTTATGTTTGACGTAATTATTATTGACGTAGTATTTCCTTAGTGGCAATATTAAAATCGCAATTCTTACTACTTTATTTAGTAATAATTCCAACCATGATACTCTACTTATTTCAAATTTAGGTTATAGTATATTAAGGTCAAATCACAGATTCGCACATGACACACACACACACAATACACAAACAACATATGTTCAGGGAAATCAAAATAACGTCATAGATAGTCTAATTATCTGTGAGTTTCTCAAAATTTCTGATACAATCGATTGTTTAATATTAAACTTAATAATTAATTTGTTTTATTTCAGGTTTTTCTAATTAATTTTCTTACCAATAGACTTAATAGGCCTAATCTCAATTATAAATAAGAATTTTATTTGTAATAATATAATAACCGAATCTTCAGACTAGTACAGACATTTTTTGGCAATAGGCAATATAACCTAAAATATTTGTTCTTACATTCAGTACAATAATCTAAAATTCGTGTTTCTTATTAAACCATACACGAATCATTACTCAAACATTTAATGTGAGACTAATTTATTCTAGAACTGTATTTGTAAGACGTTACTAAGTACAGTTTTAAATAACCACAGTAAGTTGTACAAAAAATAAGCCTATTTATTAAACAATTCAGAATTTTCATTTTATTTTACGTCAAATCAAACAAAATACAATATTGCACGAATTGTATACTGGACAGTTCTCTTAATATATCAGTCGGTATGCTGACTTGTTATCAGAATAACAAATTGAGCAGTATAAGGTAATTATCTTCAGCAAATGCCAACCGTGTCGAAACGATTGAGAGCTTATAGCTCGTGTCATTTAAATGTTTATTACCATCTCCCATTGTTGAGTTTGTTATAATTTTACATCATTCTAAGCATACATAATGCATACAAAAATATATATTTTTAAAAATAAAGTTACAAATAAAATTAAAGTCACAATAACATAAGCTGTCCACAAAAACAAAAACCTTAAATATATATAGAAAACCAAAATGTCAGAACATTCATCCACAATACTTGAAATCCCCGCCTCTCTGTCTCCCTACCGTCCATAGGCTAAAGGAATACCAATATCCAATGAAAACCCCATAAAAGAAATCAACACAATACAGTAATAGAATAATTGATAAAATATGACACTAAATACAAAAAAAAAAAAAACACGAACAGTACATCAGGAGTAAAAATCATTTTATAACACACACTACCCAAACAAAACCTTACAAAACGCCTTTCAAAAATTCTAAAAAACAGTGGCCAGGGTGTCACTTAAAGTAAACAACAAACTACAATAAAAAGAACTCAAACAAAAAAGACAAACTCCAAGCACTAAATGTATATTAACTAAACTATACATATTAAGAAATTACATTAGAAAAATATAGAACACAGATTAGAAACAAAAATCAAAGAATATAATCATTCTATTAAATATATCACCGATTCATCTTGCTAACCACGTACTGTAGTAGAAACAGGGGACACTTATGCAGTTGTCAATCACAACCTAGAAACTTTCCACGTCAACAAAAAAGGGTTACATCTGAACACACTAAAACAATAAAAAAAAAATGCTTACAAACATACCAAAATATCAACTAGAACATTAAATGAATAAACCCAATAAAATTTGTTTGACCACATTATAGAACACCTCTAGTTGATCAACGATTTCTAGATGTCATTCTAGAAGACCGCTAAGTCATGTAGTAAAAGGGTGGAGCAGAAGCTAACCAACCCACTATCCCGCTAACACTACGATCAGCTCAGAACCTCATCACCTCTTCGATCAACCAGCATACCAATAAATAACTTACAAATAAATAAATAAAACTTCTATTTTAAAGTAGTAACGTATTTAGGTTCAAACATAAGAAAATCATGTTGGACAAATATATTAAAAATCTAAGCTGAATTACTGAAAAATAATCCATTCCTATGAAATAACACAGGCGCTTGTATGACTGTACAAACACGAAATATTCGTGATACAATTGTACTTACTTACGTCTTTACTTATAAACATGGATCTGTGTTACGACATACAATAGAGAGAGTTTAATTTAGGCCTACAGTTTTCCTAATATACAAACATGGATCTGTGTTACGACGTACATTAGAGAGAGTTACATTTAGGCCTACAGTTTTCCTAATATATAAACATGGATCTGTGTTACGACGTACAATAGAGAGAGTTACATTTAGGCCTACAGTTTTCCTAATATACAAACATGGATCTGTGTTACGACGTACAATAGAGAGAGTTTAATTTAGGCCTACAGTTTTCCTAATATACAAACATGGATCTGTGTTACGACGTACAATAGAGAGAGTTACATTTAGGCCTACAGTTTTCCTAATATACAAACATGGATCTGTGTTACGACGTACAATAGAGAGAGTTACATTTAGGCCTACAGTTTTCCTAATATACAAACATGGATCTGTGTTACGACGTACAATAGAGAGAGTTACATTTAGGCCTACAGATTTCCTAATATACAAACATGGATCTGTGTTACGACGTACAATAGAGAGAGTTACATCTAGGCCTACAGTTTTTCTAATATACAAACATGGATCTGTGTTACGACGTACAATAGAGAGAGTTACATTTAGGCCTACAGTTTTCCTAATATACAAACATGGATCTCTGTTACGACGTACAATAGAGAGAGTTACATTTAGGCCTACAGTTTTCCTAATATATAAACATGGATCTCTGTTACGACGTACAATAGAGAGAGTTTAATTTAGGCCTACAGTTTTCCTAATATACAAACATGGATCTCTGTTACGACGTACAATAGAGAGAGTTTAATTTAGGCCTACAGTTTTCCTAATATACAAACATGGATCTGTGTTACGACGTACAATAGAGAGAGTTTAATTTAGGCCTACAGTTTTCCTAATATATAAACATGGGTCTGTGTTACGACGTACAATAGAGAGAGTTACATTTAGGCCTACAGTTTTCCTAATATATAAACATGGATCTGTGTTACGACGTACAATAGAGAGAGTTTAATTTAGGCCTACAGTTTTCCTAATATATAAACATGGATCTGTGTAACGACGTACAATAGAGAGAGTTTAATTTAGGCCTACAGTTTTCCTAATATACAAACATGGATCTGTGTTACGACGTACAATAGAGAGAGTTTAATTTAGGCCTACAGTTTTCCTAATATACAAACATGGATCTGTGTTACGACGTACAATAGAGAGAGTTTAATTTAGGCCTACAGTTTTCCTAATATACAAACATGGATCTGTGTTACGACGTACAATAGAGAGAGTTACATTTAGGCCTACTGTTTTCCTAATATACAAACATGGATCTGTGTTACGACGTACAATAGAGAGAGTTACATTTAGGCCTACAGTTTTCCTAATATACAAACATGGATCTGTGTTACGACGTACAATAGAGAGAGTTACATTTAGGCCTACAGCTTTCCTAATATACAAACATGGATCTGTGTTACGACGTACAATAGAGAGAGTTACATTTAGGCCTACAGTTTTCCTAATATACAAACATGGATCTGTGTTACGACGTACAATAGAGAGAGTTACATTTAGGCCTACAGTTTTCCTAATATACAAACCTGGATCTGTGTTACGACGTACAATAGAGAGAGTTTAATTTAGGCCTAAAGTTTTCCTAAAATACAAACATGGATCTGTGTTACAACGTACAATAGAGAGAGTTACATTTAGGCCTACAGTTTTCCTAATATACAAACATGGATCTGTGTTACGACGTACAATAGAGAGAGTTACATTTAGGCCTACAGTTTTCCTAATATACAAACATGGACCTGTGTTACGACGTACAATAGAGAGAGTTACATTTAGGCCTACAGTTTTCCTAATATACAAACATGGATCTGTGTTACGACGTACAATAGAGAGAGTTACATTTAGGCCTACAGCTTTCCTAATATATAAACATGGATCTCTGTTACGACGTACAATAGAGAGAGTTACATTTAGGCCTACAGTTTTCCTAATATACAAACATGGATCTGTGTTACGACGTACAATAGAGAGAATTACATTTAGGCCTACAGTTTTCCTAATATACAAACATGGATCTGTGTTACGACGTACAATAGAGAGAGTTACATTTAATCCTACAGTTTTCCTAATATATAAACATGGATCTGTGTTACGACGTACAATAGAGAGAGTTACATTTAGGCCTACAGTTTTTCTAATATACAAACATGGATCTGTGTTACGACGTACAATAGAGAGAGTTTAATTTAGGCCTAAAGTTTTTCTAATATACAAACATGGATCTGTGTTACGACGTACAATAGAGAGAGTTACATTTAGGCCTACAGTTTTTCTAATATACAAACATGGATCTGTGTTACGACGTACAATAGAGAGAGTTACATTTAGGCCTACAGTTTTCCTAATATACAAACATGGGTCTGTGTTGCGACGTACAATAGAGAGAGTTACATTTAGAACTACAGTTTTCCTAATATACAAACATGGATCTTTGTTACGACGTACAATAGACAGAGTTTAATTTAGGCCTAAAGTTTTCCTAAAATACAAACATGCATCTGTGTTACGACGTACAATAGAGAGAGTTACATTTAGGCCTACAGTTTTCCTAATATACAAACATGGATCTGTGTTACGACGTACAATAGAGAGAGTTACATTTAGGCCTACAGGTTTCTTAATATACAAACATAGATCTGTGTTACGACGTACAATAGAGAGAGTTACATTTAGGCCTACAGCTTTCCTATTATATAAACATGGATCTCTGTTACGACGTACAATAGAGAGAGTTACATTTAGGCCTACAGTTTTCCTAATATATAAACATGGATCTGTGTTACGACGTACAATAGAGAGAGTTACATTTAGGCCTACAGCTTTCCTAATATACAAACATGGATCTGTGTTACGACGTACAATAGAGAGAGTTACATTTAGGCCTACAGTTTTCCTAATATATAAACATGGATCTGTGTTACGACGTACAATAGAGAGAGTTACCATTTAGGCCTACAGTTTTCCTAATATATAAACATTTATCTGTGTTACGACGTACAATAGAGAGAGTTACATTTAGGCCTACAGTTTTCCTAATATACGTTAATGTGACACAGATGTTTTGGGGAATTCTTTCATACATTTAAATTACATAACACAGCTCAATGTGAGTTCTGCGAAAGCTTAAACGATGACGCGAGATATGAATTCTTCTACTGTGAGCATTGGAACGGAAAGCGACAGCAAATAAATGCCTGCCTGGGCATTACCATTATTGAAGAAAAATGATATCCACTACACTAGAAAGTGAAAATAAGTGGAATTATATAGCAAATTTCATAGTGATAATTGTTAGAAAAAAATGAAAGAATAAGAAGCCAAATGAACAGGTAAATATTTTGACAAGTTGAAACAGCATTTGCTGTTGGTCACGTCGTCCTCTGGAGTAATGCCTAACGGCGATCCCAAGGGACAGCAACGAGTAGTTAAAGGAAATTCGAGTTGGAAGTTTTAGGTTTTTACTACAGTTAGAGTCTGTAGTCATGAAGTAATGCTGAACAGCTAAAACCCAGTGCTGGGCCTTCATGACATGAGGAATTTTTTGCTGCTGCAAGCTTTGTAAGATCAAAGTTCAAATCCCTTTTCCAACATATTCTATTATAAAAAAAAATACGGTAATGCTATAGATCATGGGTTCCAAACTGGGGGGGGGGGGAGGGGGAGCGTGAAGAGAAGTCAGGAGGCGCAAAACCAGTTGGGAAATCGTAAGATAAATTCTCATTAAGTTAAAATTTAAGCACACAATTTTATTAAAATTTAAAACGAAATTTGGAGAACTTGATTGAAGAGTTCAGGAAATATTTCCCCGACACTTGTCAAGAGAATATTGACAGATTGTCAGCTGACCCATTCAATGACAACATAGACTCCCTGCCAGAAGTACTGCAAAATGAAAGTTTGGAAATAAAAAATTATTCTGACAAATATGGTTTTCAAAATATGGACTAATCTTCATTTTGCATAAAACACTTAAAAGTATATCCCAGGCAGCTCTTCAATTATATTCTCTTTTTTCAAGCACCAACTTGTGCGAAAAAGCATTTCCAGCTCTTGTTGCAATAAGAACAGAATAAAGGAACAAACTTGTTGTTAATTACTTGGGTTGTACCCTTACTAAAATACAACCTCAAATATGCATGCTAGTGAAATAAATGGAAGCTCATCCATCTCGCTCCATAAAGTTTTAATGTGAAAACATAAAGTTTTTAATGCGTAATATGAAAAAATGATTTGAGTGAATCCTTAGAAGATAATGTTATCACTTGGCATTTCAGACGAGAGTTTATGGAGATGAATTTTGTCCCGAAAATTTCCGAATGCATAATGTAACGGAAAATGTTAACAGCTGTTTATGTCTTAGTTTGGAGGTATTTATGTTTCAAGTACAATTCTTTTTACCACCGTATATTCAGACATATCATACGTTAGATTAAATTATGTGAAATTGTATGATTTCAGAAAAACAGCTGTTTTTATTAGGTTACTCGTAGGTATGTTATTTTCCGCATTGCTGTTTAGTAGTGGGTTAAAATGTGTGTGTCAGGAGGATTATATTACTGGTTTTTATTACTTTCACGCTGGGGATGGTTATGTAATATTTATTTTTTATACTGTCGTAAGTTATATTTATAAAATACAAAATTTCAAAGCGATATATTATCATCCTAAACCCTCAAGATAAATTTCAGGATTTAAATTTCGAAATATTTAGGAATATACTGAAAACATAAACAAAGAATTAGACACCATTTAATTTTTAGCATACACAAATGGATACAACACCACAATAATAGATAGGCCTAAACTATGGCACAATATACAAAAAACACCAAAATCAACATCACAAGGAGGAAAAACAAATACATCACCCTACATAAACAGAACATCAAATAAAATAGTCCAAAAAATTTCAAAAAAACAGAATACAAAATAGCGTACAAAACTAATAACAAACTACAAAACAAAATACAACACAGCACCAACAAAAATTATAAAACTTGCAGTTTTTTGTTGTATATCTTGAGGTTTTTTGTAGACAATAGCACAACACAGAACAAAAATACACCACAGACTTACACCTACACAACACACTTGGGCAACAGTCTTGTCAGTAATTCACAGCATTGAATAATACGCTGACGTTGCGCGAAACGCGTCTGCTGAATAAATCAGTAAGTAGTGGTTTTTTTGCCAAGTTAAACAAAAAAGTGTAACAATGATAAACTACAAGCACCAGGCATATAAAAATTAAACTGTACAAACTGCAACAAATTCTACACTGGGCAAATACATCGCAGCTTCCAACAAAGAGTCAATGAATACATAAAATCACCCAAAAATAACACAGACTCGACATTCGCCAATCACCTAAAAGAAACATGGCACAAATACACAGACATTAACAATAACCTAGAAATTTTACACATCAACAAAAAATGACCACATCTCAATACACTAGAACAATAAGAAAATTACAAACACACAAAACACAAACATATTAAATGAACAAACCCAATAAAAATCACATACTCTTTGACACCATCGAAAACCTCTCTTTAAAACCGTCACCGCTCAACCCAACAACTCCAAGAGGAAAATTTAGACACTGATGAAGAACGCTACGGAGCGATCGAAAACGTTTTGTCTCAGTATGTTTTTACAAATTTACAAAATAAATTAAGGTTCGGATAGTCATAAACTAATGTAAAAGTGATGAATTAAGTTTTACCGAACGTAATAGACTACAAAATTCAAAAGCAAAATTAATAGTTTGGCACTCTACAACATGTCAAGCTGTATATGTTTCTAAAATACCTTATCCTGTTTTTATACAATTGGCCTATTTTCTTTGTCAAACATTTTTTTTGAGATTATGGTGGTTAATAATACGTTCCACTAAAATGTAGTAAAAAAATAAAATGGTTTTTAAATTAAGTTTAATTACACCGTGCAGCTTACAATGTATAAATAGGCTAATTTATAGCCTACTTCGACAGTTACACGAGGCATTTTATTGACTAAAGCGTCTGTCTTTACCAACGTATTTGTTATGTTCACAAACACTGCCTCGTGCCCTTAATAAACAGTTAGGACTTTCATGCGTGGTCTTGAACATTGCAGATTAATTCGGAAAGTTTCGAATATATCAATAGCGGAAAGAAACGCAACTGAAAGCAATTTCTGTAAGATTTTTAGAAACAATCAGTCCTTTCAACCAGTTTTGCTTCGAATTACAACAATATACTGAAACTTTAGGCTTTGACTGAACTCGGAACAGATAGAGACAAGAAATTCGCGACCAGTTTCAAAGAGAATTTCAAAAATAAGCTGAGCTGGAAATTATTTTAATCTTAGTGTCAGAGCTTCAATTTCCTTTTGCTTACAAAAGACGAACTCAGTGTCATTTCTTCCCTTTGTTCTACTGCTTTGATTTTTTTCTCCTTTGTTTATGTTAAAACTTTTTCTCATTATCAAACAAGGTTACAAAGTGAATACAGCCTTGTCAATTTGTGTTAACAGTTAAATTCTTTGTAAAAGTAAAAACATAGAACTATAATAAATGATTTGAATTAATTTTTTAAAGTCAGGCCTATTGCATTGAAAATTAGGCTTTTGTAAAAGACATTTACAAAATATAAATCCAGCTTAAGAGTAGCCCCAGAAACCCTTTTTTTTGATATTTCAGAGAGACGGGAGAGAAATTCATAATTCCAAGGGAAGTGTTTGGAAATTAAATGCCATTATAACGATTGAAGATAGACTTAAGTTGAGAGAATTAGTAATATAATGTGTTCATAATCTAAATACATTTCAAAGGGTAGGATACATAATAAATATTAATTATTTTTATTTCAACTAAGTCGAGTCCTACGTATCAGCTTGCTTTCTGAGGGCGGTTTAGATGTTAGGCTTGTTCCATTGAACGAACACCGGCTTGATATTATACTACTGCTAATAATGTGTAGTTAATATTGCTTTGGAACCAGGTCCAAAGGGCGTAAGTTGGGACACTGGAACTCTGAGAGTCAGAAGTAAAGTGGTAGGGCTCTTGTGTTGCTGGAGTGATTCACTGCGACATTGGGTTTACTCTTACGCTCTACATCTTGAGATCTCTATGTATGGCAGACAGTGGCGGCTCGTGGGCAGGTTGCACGCTTGTGCAACCCCCAAACCAGAATTCAATAGCAAAAAAAAGTAATAAATGTAATTATTGCGTAAGATTTATGTACATTGTTACGAGCGATTATTCATCATATAACATGATCCATCTTTATAAATAATAGTATATACGTCAGAACCGCAGCGACCGTTCGCTCAGTCACAGACAGTCTTGTTCGGCCTGGTTGCAGGGAAACCTGAAACCCCCAGTGACGTGACGCCTAATGGAAAAAAAGCATTGGAAGGTCCAGAGAGATTAAAACTGCCAGGCAGCGCCATAAGAATCAATTAGGTTGCACACGAGCTGCAACCTCGGTAGTGATCGGTTAAGATCGGCTCCGTCCGAAGAGACGCATCTCCTCTCCGCTCCGAGTTTGTTGTTATTCACAGTTAAGAATGAATTAAGATTGGTTTGTTAATGCATGTTTCCATGCCATGAGATCCAGTGTCTTAAATAAGTCAAAATTAAATAAAAATGCCAATGTATTTCCTTCAATAGAATAAATCACAAAGTATTAAGCAGTATGTAACTATTTTCTCTAAGACCACCCTTTCCGTTTTAATAGTTACGATTTCTTCGCTTAAAAAATCTAACACTTTTACAACCTGCAACCCCGATTGGCTTAGGGAGCAGCCGCCATTGATGGCAGAGTTTCAGTCGTAGCATCGCGCCTCAATATGGCTCTCAACACTGTATTTTGGAAGCGCTCCATAACTTATAATAAATTTAATTACTCTCTGCGCACCTGCACCTCAACTCGTGCAAATACTCTCTCTGTGCACCTGCAGCTCAACATCTGCGAATCCCTCTCTGCGCAGCCTGCAGCTCAACATTTGCGAATATTCTCTCTGCGCATCTGCAGCTCAACATCTGCGAATACCCTCTTTGCGCAGCCTGCAGCTCAACATTTGCGAATATATTCTCTGCGCACCTGCATCGCAACATCTGCGAATCCCTCCCTGCGCAGCCTGCTTCTCAACATTTGCGAATATTCTCTCAGCACACCTGCAGCTCAAAATTTGCGAATACCCTTTCTGCGCAGCCTGCAGCTCAACATTTGCGAATATTCTTTCTGCGCACCTGCAGCTCAACATCTGCGAATACCCTCTCTGTGCTCGTGCAGCTCAACATCTGCGAATACCCTCTCTGCGCACCTACATCGCAACATCTGCGAATACCCTCTCTGGGCAGCCTGCAGCTCAACATTTGCGAATACCCTATCAGCGCACCTGCATCGCAACATCTTCGAATCCCTCTCTGCGCAACCTGCAGCTCAACATTAGCGAATATTCTCTCTGCGCACCTGCAGCTCAACATCTGCGAATACACTCTCTGCGCACCTGCACCTCAACTCGTGCAAATACTCTCTCTGTGCACCTGCAGCTCAACATCTGTGAATACCCTTTCTGTGCCCGTGCAGCACAACATCGGCGAATACACTCTCTGCGCATCTGCTTCTCGAATACACTGTCTGTGCACGTGCAACTCAACACCTCCGAAACCGGGTCTGTGCATCTGCAGCTCAACATCTCCGAAACCCTGCCGGCGCACGTGGAGCTCAACATCTCCGAAACCCTCTGCGCACGTGCAGCTCAATATCTCCGAAACCCTCTCTGCGCACGTGCAGCTCAACATCAGCCGTTCAAGTCATCTAATAAATTAGCTCTGAAAGGCGAATAAATATTTCAGTTACTTCCAAGTTTTAGAAATATTATAGTAAGCCTTTCTATCGTGTAAAAATAAAAAAGAATATTTTACAAAGTTTATTTAGCACACAGTTTCTTGTAAAGGTATTATAATAACTCCATTTCACTGTTGTTGGCAATAACTTCAAGTTAGCGATAATAATTTCCTTATTTTACACGTTTGTTTTTCCATTAAAAAATAAATTATAGGCCTCTGGTTTCTTCATCATCGTGTAATCACACTTCGCCATAATCACACTTTAGGTTAGGGTTTTACTTTATTGGTTTTGCATTGTAAATGCGCGTAGAGTTTCCAACAAATATTTCCTGTACATGGTGTATTTAAGTATCTAAACCCACTGTGCTACAGCAGCTGGCATTTACGGCAATCAGTGTATTTATACGGAAACGACCTTTAATTGGTTTCCTCTGGCTCTGTACCAATCAATCTTACCTACTTGGTTCAAAGAAAAACATCGATGCTGTGAGTTTAGTTACTAAAATAAACACGCTATACATAGCGAAAGCGTCAAAGCACACAATTCTTCTGGGATTTGTTCGACTTTAGCTGGATTGCAGTAGTGCAAAACCTGAAGTAGGAAGTAATAATTAATTGTTTTTCTTACGTTATTGTATTTTATTACCTAATTTACTTATTACTTAAGCTTTTTAAATATAACAATTTCAAAATTATCCATTGCTATGTTGTAATTATATATTAGGGCCATACTGGTTATTATTTACATAAAATAACTTTATGTTTGAACAATTTTAAAAGGTTAGTGTATAAATTTTATTAACGTTATTATTTTAAAATAGTATTTTAATTTATGTACTTCGTTAAATTTTTTTAAAGATATTAGGATGTTTTTAAAACCATTGTTATTAAATAAAAGCTTTCCAAGTAGATGAGATGGTGATGTGGCATGGCAATAAGGTTGTGATGTGGCATGACAATGATGTCGTGAAGTGGCATGGCAATAAGGTTGTGGTTTGACATACCGATAAGATTGTGAAGTGACATGCATATGAGGTTGTCATGTGGGATGGGAGTTAGAATGTTATGTGGCATGCAGGTGATGTTGTGATGAGCATGTAGATGAGGTATTGATATGCCGTGGCATGCTAATGAGGTTGTGATGTGGCATGACAATGATGTCGTGAAGTGGCATAGCGATGAGATTTGATGAAGCATATCAATTAGGTTGTGATGTGGCATAGCGATGAGGTTTGATGTGGCATGCCGATGAGATTGTGAAGTGTCATGTCTATGAGGTTGTGATGTGGGATGGCGGTTAGGTTGTTATGTGGTATGCAGGTAATGTTGTGATTATGTCGATGAGGTGTTGATATGCCATGACAACGAGGTTGTGAAGTGGCATGCCTGTGAGGTTGTGATCTGGGATGCCAATGATGTTTGATGTGGCATGCCGATGAGCTTGTGATGTGGCATGCTAATATGGTTGTGATGTGGCATGTCAATGAGGTTGTGATGCGGCATAGCGATAAGGTTGTGATGTGGCATGACAATGATGTCGTGAAGTGGCATAGCTATGAGGTTTGATGTAACATGTCAATGAGGTTGTGAAGCGGCATAGCTATGAGGTTTGATGTGGCATGCCGATAAGCTTGTGATGTGGCATGCTAATGAGGTTGTGATGTGGAATGTTAATGAGGTTGTGATATAGCATGTTAATGAGGTTGTAATGTGGTATAACGATAAGGTTGAGATGTGGCATAACAAAAATGTCGTGAAGTGGCATATTGAAGAGGTTGAGAAGTGGCATCCCGTAAGGCTGGGATGTGGCATACCAATGAGGTTGTGATGTGGGATGCCAATGATGTTGTGATGTTGCATGGAGATAAGGTTGTGATGTATCATGACGATGGGATTGTGAAGTGTCATCTCTATGAGGCTGTGATGTGGCATGCCAATGAAGTTGTGAAGTGACATGCCGATAAGGTTGTGGTCTGGCATGCCAATAAGGTTGTGATGTGGCATACCAATGAGGTTGTGATGTGGGATGCCAATGATGTGATGTTGCATGGAGATAAGGTTGTGATGTATCATGACGATGGGATTGTGAAGTGTCATCTCTATGAGGCTGTGATGTGGCATGCCAATGAAGTTGTGAAGTGACATGCCGATAAGGTTGTGGTCTGGCATGCCAATAAGGTTGTGATGTGGCATACCAATGAGGTTATGATGTGGCATGTCATAGATGTTTGATGTGGCATGTCGATGAGCTTGTGATGTGACATGCTAATGAGATTGTGATTTGGCATGTCAATGAGGTTGTGATGTGGCATAGAGATGAGGTTTGATGTGGCATGCCGATGAGCTTGTGATGTGGCATGCTAATGAAGTTGTTATGTTGCATGTTAATGAGGTTGTGATGTGTCATAGCGATAAGGTTGTGATGTGGAATGACATTGATGTCGTGAAGTGGCATATCGAAGAGGTTGTGAAGTGGCATGCCGATAAGGATGTGGTCTGGTATGCCAATGAGATTAGGATGTGGTATACCAATGAGGTTGTGATGTGGGATGCCAATGATGTGATGTGGCATGGAGATAATGTTGTGATGTATCATGACGATGAGATTGTGAAGTGTCATGACTATTAGGTTGTGATGTGGCATGCCAATGAGGTTGTGAAGTGTCATGTCAATGAAGTTTTGAAGTGGCATGACGAAGAGGTTGTAAAGTGACATGCCGATGATGTTGTGATGTGTCATGCCCATGAGACACTTAGTCTGAATCGGTATAGTTAAAAATATAGATATTAGTGCTGCACACTCAAAGCAAAATACTCGCCACACCAGTACAAGTTCTGTACGGCACCACAAGACTTACAGAGACTAATCTGTCCACATCGGGGAGAATGTTTGCTCTGTGAAAGCCGTAGAATTCGATAAAAAGATCTTCTGCCACTACAGTTTTGTAGTGTGGCCCGAAACCTGTTTGGAATGTGTGCACCAGCTCAGTTATGGAGCGTTCACGTGCAAAGCTGGTTTCGCGCCTAGAAGCGCTCAGAGGCGCGAGCAGAGCTTTCCATTGTTTCTGCGCGTACACACAAAGCCTGTTTGGACTGGAAGATGCTCCGA
>JBAIZL010000010.1:8496449-8498949 GCA_036971475.1 Prosapia bicincta | reverse complement strand
ATGTGTATATTCGAAATAACTTCTGTACAAACAGGAGGCCTACTACAAATAAACTTTTTATATAATACAGCCTACATTTATTTACAAATATTATTTTTTATTATATTACTCATGTAATATTCTTCATTATATAAAATATTTATTAACATTACTTTCCACATCATTTTAAACGAATGTCAAAAAGTTTAAAATTGTTTCTTTGACTAGAAAACACTATACATTCTCAGATTTGTAGTAAATTTAAAGTTAGAAAAGTACCTCCAAGGATAAAGAGGATTTTGAAATCATTACCGTAAGCGGGGATAATAAAGTGGCGAGATAATTGAATTTAAATAAATTTGAGGTTAGAAATGAACAAATCCGGAAATGGAAATGGATAAAAATATTAGTGAGGAGATAGACGTAAAGAGAAAGGCAGGAGACAGTTGGCTCCGAAAGGTATACTACATTGGATTCTCTCGGAGACAAGAAGGAGAGGACAGCCAGGAAGAAGTTGGCGTGATGACACCGACGAAGCTGATACTTCAAGACACCTTGAAGAGACACTATCGTATGGCAGAAGAAAATTAAATTGGGGACGGGAAGGCAGAGACAGCTGAAATAGATACGCTATATATATATATATATATAATTGTAATCTGTAACTAATTGTTAATGATGGCACGTGACATCAGATGAGTTGGAATAAAGCAAAGCAGACTCATAGATTCCCAGAGCCTCTCTTCGAACTAACCTGATCTCTACTGGAATTATAAATAATGTGACCTTATTTCTAGAAGGTCTAAACGAAACAGTGTCCTCCTGTAGTATGTGGAGTATGGAATGAGTCAGTAAAGGGGTCAGTCCGTGGAGAGACCCATGAATTTTTGAACCCTTGGCAACTACGCGATGGTACAATAAAATGTACTAAGAAATTTGTCACTAATTACTTGGAATAATCTACTATGGTTTAATACTAATAAATATAACACACAACCTCTAACCACAAAATCTTTACTCTAGTATTATGTAAGTTTCGCTTACAAAATAACCCTCCTCAACCAAACTGGTTGTGTCTATTATTTATTAAGAAATTTGTACTTTCAAATTATTCATAAGAGACCTTCAATTTAGTGTTTAAAGTATTCAATATTTGTCTACTCAAAATAGCATAGAAATATTGAAAAATTAGTATGTTAGAAAGCGTCTCCAGGAGGATAGTCGGGACAACGGGACACATGTCTGAAAAACGGGACATCTGGTTACCTTAGTCATAAATATTCTACAAAAAAAAAAAAAAAA
Organism: Prosapia bicincta; assembly: GCA_036971475.1. Taxonomy (NCBI): domain Eukaryota; kingdom Metazoa; phylum Arthropoda; class Insecta; order Hemiptera; family Cercopidae; genus Prosapia; species Prosapia bicincta. The sequence continues at coordinate 8,497,668 of JBAIZL010000010.1, read as the reverse complement.
AATATATATATATATATATATATATATATATATATATATATATATATATATATAGTATTAAGTGGTACATAAAAGTTTGTCAAGTATCTTGAAATTTACACAATTTTCCATCACTCTGTGAAGGCTATAGAACAGAGCTCTCAATGCTAGTTTATCAATGCCCAGAAACTTGAACACTGATAAACTACAAGTTAAATACTTATTTAAAGATACTTTCCTTATCTAACAGACATAAAAACATTTTTTTAGGTTGAGACTTTTGGAATGCTTCAGCAGCAGTGTATACGCCTATGTTATCTATAGTGTCTTCCCAATGAGACCAATCCGTATTAAGCAACTTGGCGAATTTGTGACTGCTAATTTTTTGTAAGCTTAAGTCATCGTTAAGTTCGCATGTTGGTCATCCTGATGTATAATATTCATATAAAGTATATTTTTACTAAACATTGGATATAGACACTCAGAGGTTCATTTGGTGAGGATGCATTTCATTAAAAAAAATTAAATAGTATAAATTTTAAGACTGTTATATTTATTTACTGGGGTCTTTCAATTAATTAGATTAATAAACCTTCAATTTAAAAAAAAATAGCTTTTAACAATCTCTAATACATTTTAATTTTTCCAAACATATGAATTAATTTTATTAACCTTTAACTTAAATTAAATTCTTATTATTCTCTTCTTCGCTTCTGTCAGAATAATTGTGAACATTTGAGTAAATTTTTCTGCCTTTCCTAACATTCAAATGTTTTCCCATGTTACGCGTTTCAGAATAACGCCATTGTCAAAATTTAAATCTTGCACCGTGAGCTCGTCTTAGTATACTGTTAGATAAACCTTGAGCTCGTCTCTATGCAAACCTTAACCTCGTCTCTATATACTCCTAAGCAAATCTTGAGCTCGTCTCTCTATACTGTTAGGCAAACATTGAGCTCGTCTCTATATACTGTAAGGCAAACCTTGAGCACGTCTCTATATACTCCTAGACAAACATTGAGCTCGTCTCTATATACTCCTAGGCAAACCTTAAGCTCGTCTCTATATACTCCTAGGCAAACCTTGAGCTCGTCTCTATATACTGTTAGGCAAACCTTAAGCGCGTCTCTATATACTCCTATTCAAACCTTGAGGTCGTCTCTATATACTGTTAGGCGAACTTTGAGCTCGTCTCTATATACTCCTAGGCAAACCTTGAGCTCGTTTCTATATACTCCTA
>JBAIZL010000010.1:8483949-8491449 GCA_036971475.1 Prosapia bicincta | reverse complement strand
CGAAGCTTAAATACACCCTCTAAGTTTTGTTATAGAAGAACGGGTCAAACCTTAATTCTTCAGGATTTAAGAACCATTTTTACTGTCTGTCGTAATAAACTTAGTTTTACCATCTGCGGACAGAATAATTGAATCCTGTGGTTCGTTATATAAATAAATACAGGTATAGACAATGATTTGGAATAGAAACAAAATATAGAGAATTCTTAAAATAAAACTAAGCTATTTGTATATGTGATACTTATAACAACAACAATTCGATTGGCATGGATTAATTAATTTAATGCATTTCTAAACTGAATTTTATTTACCTTAAAACACAAGTCAGAAATCTGTGAAAATCAATAATGGAAACTTGTTTTTTTGGGTAGTGCTAAACGAATAGTACAATGCCTAACTTTATCATTTTTTAAAGAGCTAAATAAAAAAAAGGGAAATAACAGTAAACTTTACATTTGAATGGCTAATCATAGCAAAGCTACCGTTATCGGACACTTGAAAAATCATTAGAACATTTTATTTTTACATATACTAGTTAAGCTCATGATCCCGCAATAACCAATATTTTAAAAGGTTTGTTTTTAAATACTACAAATTTATTGAGAGAGTTAAACTAATCAGGCTTGCGGGTAGATGCCGAATCAGAGTCGGAGTTATATGGCTTATTTGGGCCAAACTGTATTCATGGTGGTATTCCGCCATCCTTTAAACGTCAGCGTTAACCCAGTAAGTAGCCAGCACTACCCTAGCAAGTAGCCAGCACTATCCTTAGCAAGTAGCCAGCACTACTCGTAGCAAGTAGCTAACACTACTCAGAAAGTAGCCAGCACTTCTCTTAGCAAGTAGCCAGCACTACTCTTAGCAAGTAGCCAGCACTACCCTAGTAAGTAGCCAGCACTACCCCAGTAAGTAGCCAGCACTACGCTAGCAAGTAGCCAGTACTACCCAAAGCAAGTAGCCAGCACTACCCAGAAAGTAGCCAGCACTACCTTAGCAAGTAGTCAGCATTACCCTTAGCAAGTAGCCAGCACTACCCTTAGCAAGTAGCCAGCACTACTCTTAGCAAGTAGCCATTACTACTCAGAAAGTAGCCAGCACTACCTTAGCAAGTAGCCAGCACTACCCTTAGCAAGTAGCCAGCACTACCCTAGAAAGTAGCCAGCACTACCTTAGGAAGTAGCCAGCACTACCCTAGCAAGTAGCCAGCACTATGATAGCAAGTAGCCAACACTACCCTTAGCAAGTAGCCAGCACTACCCTAGAAAGTAGCCAGCACTACCTTAGCAAGTAGCTAGCACTACCCTAGCAAGTAGCCAACACTACCACAGTAAGTAGCCAGCACTACCCTAGCAAGTAACCAGTACTACCCTAGCAAGTAGCCAGCACTACCCTAGCAAGTAGCTAGCACTACCCTAGAAAGTAGCCAGCACTACCATAGCAAGTAGCCAACACTAAACTAGCAAGTAGCCAGCACTACCCCAGTAAGTAGCCAGCACTACTCTAGCAAGTAGCCAGCACTACCATAGCAAGTAGCTAGCACTATTTTAGAATGTAGCCAGCACTACCTTAGCAAGTAGCCAGCACTATCCTAGCAAGTAGCCAGCACTACCCTAGCAAGTAGCCAGCACTGTGATAGGAAGCAGCCAGCCCTACCCTAGCAAGTAGCCAGCACTACCTTAGCAAGTAGCCAGCACTACCCTAGTAAGTAGCCAGCACTACCCCAGTAAGTAGCCAGCACTACGCTAGCAAGTAGCCAGTACTACCCTAGTAAGTAGCCAGCACTACCCTAGCAAGTAGCTAGCACTACCCTAGCAAGTAGCCAGCACTACCCTAGTAAGTAGCCAGCACTACCCTAGCAAGTAGCCAGCACTACCCTAGCAAGTAACCCGCACTACCATAGCAAGTAGCTAGCACTACCCTAGCAAGGAGCCAACACTACTCTAGCAAGTAGCCAACACTACCCTAGCAAGTAGCCAGCACTACCCTAGCAAGTAGCCAGCTTTACTATAGCAAGTAGGTAGCACTACCCTAGCAAGTAACCAGCACTACCCTAGCAAGTAGCCAACACTACCCTAGCAAGTAGCCAGCACTTTCCTAGCAAGTCGCCAGCATTACCCTAGCAGGTAGCCAACACTACCCTAGCAAGTAGCCAGCTTTACCATAGCAAGTAGCCAACACTACCCTAGCAAGTAGCCAGCTTTACCATAGCAAGTAGGTTACACTACCCTAGCAAGTAGCCAGCACTGCCCTAGCAAGTAGCCAGCACTACCATAGCAAGTAGGTAGCACTACCCTAGCAAGTAGGCAGCACTACCATAGCAAGTAGCCAGCACTACCCTAGCAAGTAGCCAGCACTACCCTAGCATGTAGGTAGCACTACCCTAGCAATTAGCCAACTTTACCATAGCAAGTAGGTAGCAATACCCTAGCAAGTAGCCAGCACTACCCTAGCAAGTAGCCAGCACTACCCTAGCAAGTAGGTAGCACTACCCTAGCAAGTAGCCAACTTTACCATAGCAAGTAGGTAGCACTACCCTAGCAAGTAGCCAGCACTACCCTAGCAAGTAGGCAACACTACCCTAGCAAGTAGCCAGCTTTACCATAGCAAGTAGCCAACACTACCCTAGCAAGTAGCCAGCTTTACCATAGCAAGTAGGTTGCACTACCCTAGCAAGTAGCCAACTTTACCATAGCAAGTAGGTAGCACTACCCTAGCAAGTAGCCAGCACTGCCCTAGCAAGTAGCCAGCACTACCATAGCAAGTAGGTAGCACTACCCTAGCAAGTAGGCAGCACTACCATAGCAAGTAGCCAGCACTACCCTAGCAAGTAGCCAGCACTACCCTAGCATGTAGGTAGCACTACCCTAGCAATTAGCCAACTTTACCATAGCAAGTAGGTAGCACTACCCTAGCAAGTAGCCAGCACTACCCTAGCAAGTAGCCAGCACTACCCTAGCAAGTAGGTAGCACTACCCTAGCAAGTAGCCAACTTTACCATAGCAAGTAGGTAGCACTACCCTAGCAAGTAGCCAGCACTACCCTAGCAAGTAGCCAGCTTTACCATAGCAAGTAGGTAGCACTACCCTAGCAAGTAGCCAACTTTACCCTAGCAAGTAGCCAGCACTACCCTAGTAAGTAGCCAGCACTACCCTAGCAAGTAGCCAGCACTTTCCTAGCAAGTCGCCAGCATTACCCTAGCAAGTAGCCAACACTACCCTAGCAAGTAGCCAGCTTTACCATAGCAAGTAGGTAGCACTACCCTAGCAAGTAGCCAACTTTACCATAGCAAGTAGCTAGCACTACCCTAGCAAGTAGCCAGCACTACCCTACCAAGTAGCCAGCACTACCATAGCAAGTAGCCAGCACTACCCTAGCAAGTAGCCAGCACTACCATAGCAAGTAGCCAACACTACCCTAGCAAGTAGCCAGCTTTACCATAGCAAGTAGGTAGCACTACCCTAGCAAGTAGCCAACTTTACCATAACAAGTAGGTAGCACTACCCTAGCAAGTAGCCAGCACTACCCTAGCAAATAGCCAGCACTACCCTAGCAAGTAGCTTACTAACATAGAAATTAGCTAACTGTACTACCATAGAAAGTAGCTAGCACTACCCTATGCTAGTAAGCAAGAAGCCAGCATTGCCCTAGAAAGTATCCAGCACTATTCTAGCAAGTAGCCAGTACTACCTTAGAAAATATATATCCCTACCCTAACTAGTTACCATACAAACTAATTTCGTAGGTAAATATAGTTTACTTATTTGACTACCTAATGACATATGCAAAAGGAAAAATCGTAAGGGTTCATTCTTTTAAAATTATTATTGATATTTTTATATCAGAGAAGTTGACATTCGAATAGTTAGGTTTGATGAATTGTTTAACATCAAGTTTTTGAATGTTGAAATTTTAATTTATGATTCTTAATATAAAAAGAGAATACAATGTTATGCTTCATTACAATGTACCTACAAGGTATCCAAGGTTGATTTGGTAGTAAAAAGAGAAATTTTAGTTTACCAAAGAATTTAGTACAGTACTTCCCAACATACGTATAAAATAAAGGTCACTTAATCAATTTAGTAATCGGTTAGTTTACGTAGGGAATTTATTTTTCTGTAACCATATTATCCCAACTGGTTATTTGCAGCTGTATGCTGATGCAATTCTAAGGGATGTAACGTAACAGTGGAGTAACTCCTGCATGCATAATTCCTGGCTACTACATAATTTATAAGTTCTACAGACCATGAATCACAATAAGAAGTTCAGTTGATTATTCAGGAAATACACCAAAACGGAAAATAATCAAATGAGTTCGTAATAATAGCGTCAAAAAATATTTTTATTACTTTTTAATTAATAAGGTTGATATAAATAAAGTAACATAACCTATGCGTTAATACAGCTGTTCTATCACATAACTTACTACATGAATCAACTGTTTTTTGTTATCACTTACATAGGCCAAATTGTACAAATTATTATATTGAATACCTTGCCCCTTTTGTGAAAAGTTTTCTCCCTTATAAACCTAAAATTAATTCATTTAGGTCACTGTCATTTAAATCACTGTCATTTAGTACAAGTTTAAAAAAAATGTATTTGAACTTGAGTGGATGAGTAAAAAGTATTTTAATAACGATTGAAAATTTGAGCAAGATGTATATAAAGAGAATGTGATTTAATAGAAAGAATTGGAAAAAAAGATAAATAAATGAACAAATAATTTACAATTTTGTCATTGGTATATGTAATAAAAATACGGTTGTTACGAGTCAAAAATGATTATTATTTAATATAAACACGTCTATACTACTAAATTGTCATTGCTCTTTTAGTTTTCATTAAACTTAAGAAAGCAATTTTATTGTTTTAAACCAATTGTATTAACAGGTGCAATTTCAATGTTCTTTCTTTAGGTTAGAAATTTAATAATGCTTTGGGAGGACAAACAATTAGTCATAGAAGCGTCGTCCAGTTGTTATAATAATGCTTTGGGAGGACAAACAATTAGTCGTAGAAACGTCGTCCAGTTGTTATATCAATGCTTTGGGAGGACAAACAATTAGTCGTAGAAACGTCGTCCAGTTGTTATAATAATGATTTGGGAGGACAAACAATTAGTCGTAGAAACGTCGTCCAGTTGTTATAATAATGCTTTGGGAGGACAAACAATTAGTCGTAGAAACGTCGTCCAGTTGTTATAATAATGCTTTGGGAGGACAAACAATTAGTCGTAGAAACGTCGTCCAGTTGTTATAATAATGCTTTGGGAGGACAAACAATTAGTCGTAGAAACGTCGTCCAGTTGTTATAATAATGCTTTGGGAGGACATACAATTAGTCGTAGAAACGTCGTCCAGTTGTTATAATAATGCTTTGGGAGGACAAACAATTAGTCGTAGAAACGTCGTCCAGTTGTTATAATAATGCTTTGGGAGGACAAACAATTAGTCGTAGAAACGTCGTCCAGTTGTTATAATAATGCTTTGGGAGGACAAACAATTAGTCGTAGAAACGTCGTCCAGTTGTTATAATAATGCTTTGGGAGGACAAACAATTAGTCGTAGAAACGTCGTCCAGTTGTTATAATAATGCTTTGGGAGGACAAACAATTAGTCGTAGAAACGTCGTCCAGTTGTTATAATAATGCTTTGGGAGGACAAACAATTAGTCGTAGAAACGTCGTCCAGTTGTTATAATAATGCTTTGGGAGGACAAACAATTAGTCGTAGAAACGTCGTCCAGTTGTTATAATAATGCTTTGGGAGGACAAACAATTAGTCGTAGAAACGTCGTCCAGTTGTTTTAATAATACTTTGGGAGGACAAACAATTAGTCGTAGAAACGTCGTCCAGTTGTTATAATAATGCTTTGGGAGGACAAACAATTAGTCGTAGAAACGTCGTCCAGTTGTTATAATAATGCTTTGGGAGGACAAACAATTAGTCGTAGAAACGTCGTCCAGTTGTTATAATAATGCTTTGGGAGGACAAACAGTCGTAGAAACGTCGTCCAGTTGTTATAATAATGCTTTGGGAGGACAAACAATTAGTCGTAGAAACGTCTTCCAGTTGTTATAATAATGCTTTGGGAGGACAAACAATTAGTCGTAGAAACGTCGTCCAGTTGTTATAATAATGCTTTGAGAGGACAAACAATTAGTCGTAGAAACGTCGTCCAGTTGTTATAATAATGCTTTGGGAGGACAAACAATTAGTCGTAGAAACGTCGTCCAGTTGTTATAATAATGCTTTGGGAGGACAAACAATTAGTCGTAGAAACGTCGTCCAGTTGTTATAATAATGATTTGGGAGGACAAACAATTAGTCGTAGAAACGTCGTCCAGTTGTTATAATAATGCTTTGGGAGGACAAACAATTAGTCGTAGAAACGTCGTCCAGTTGTTATAATAATGCTTTGGGAGGACAAACAATTAGTCGTAGAAACGTCGTCCAGTTGTTATAATAATGCTTTGAGAGGACAAACAATTAGTCGTAGAAACGTCGTCCAGTTGTTATAATAATGCTTTGGGAGGACAAACAATTAGTCGTAGAAACGTCGTCCAGTTAAATAATAACGCTTGACTTAATATTCAGTAAATAAACTCGTTTTTCCAATAAAGCCTATGTAAAGAAGCAAGCTATAAGAAGTTTATAAACCGGTCAGAAATTAAATTATCCCCCAACAGTTGTGTAAAAGAGATTAAAACGTCTCGTGAACAGACGCCGGTTACTTGTTATTGGGGGCTTGAAGGGTTTTAGCAATTATGAAGTGCTGTGAAGGGTCGGTTTCAGGCATTTTCCTTTCAATAACACAGAAAGAGTCTCAAAGGTGGTCTCGAGTAGTGTAGCGAGGAGGGTTTTGCAACCTTGCTAATTCAAGTACACGATGCTTGGGGCGTAACGTCGCAATTGTTTTATATTAAATAAGGATCACTTTCAGGGTCGATGAAAATACTGATAAATTCTATAAAGTCCATACAGAGTTTTTGTACAGTGTGATTAAAGAAATATGAATAACATAACTGTATATAATAACTTTGGCTTGATGTTTAACATAAATAAATAAAACCTCTATACAATGTATTTTTATTGTAAATTACCTCTGAAGATGATTGCTATGCAATCGAAATGTACATAAGGTTTTAAATGAAAGGAAAAACGTTGTTTGTGGTATAGAGGTTTTATTTATTTATGTTAAACATAACATATTATAATTATTTTTATTATTACTAAAACTCGGAGGGACCTTATCGGTGTAGGGTACTTAGCTGCAGCCTTTGTACTCTTTTCCCATCCCTACCACAGGACTAGCTTAGTGGATACCTATCTCTAAGCAGAAATCAAGAACCCACCTGATGCTAAATCTTCTGATATCCTCTGGTGTACATACCTGCCAGCCAAACCCCTTTATAATTTCAGCTACCAAAAAAAGGAACTCACAGAGTACGTAGATTGGGCTTTCCTCTTGGTCCTCGTTGCATCTCTTGCACAC
>JBAIZL010000010.1:8463949-8473949 GCA_036971475.1 Prosapia bicincta | reverse complement strand
GAAGATTCGCCTCACCTACTAAAATCTGTCGCTATGGAATTGATAAACACCACATATAACAACTTTGTAAAAATCTACACAGATGGTTCCGTTGATAAAGAGAACCATAGGGGAGGTGCAGCTTTTCATTGTCCAGAATTAAACGAGGATTACTATGTGCCCTGCGATTCCTCTTCAAGTATGAATGCTGAATTGATGGCCTTAAATGCTGCTTTGGTTTTTAGCAATACTATGGATGCACAGAACATCTGCATTCTCACCGATTCCAGGTCGGCCCTTCAAGCCCTTCAAGTACAGCACACTACAGACTACCATTTTCGAACATCTGAAATAACTAAATTGTTAAAAAACTTAGAACAGAAAAATATTGTATTTCAATGGATCCCCAGTCATTGTGGTGTTCCTGGGAATGAGGAAGCTGACAGATCTGCCAAGGCGTCTTGCAACTTGTTTCCATCTCCTGAAAGTTGTTACTCCTTAACTAATTGCAAAGAGGCAGTTGATAAAGAATCTCACATCTGTTGGAGAAAGAAATGGAGAGAATGCAATACTGGGCGCGAATATTATTCATTACAAAAACAACCTAATGATCCAAAGATCTTCAAGTCATTATCACGTTCAGTGGCATCTTTTGCGGCACGAGCTCGTATGGGACACATTGTCACCAATACATATTTGAAAAGGTTTCATATTACTAACGACTCTATCTGTGGAGTGTGCAAGCAAGAAGAGGAAACATTAGAGCACATACTTTTGAAGTGTCCTGTAACAGCAGCAACAAGGAGTCCCTTGATAAAGCAACTAGGACGGGAATGTACCCTGGACAGAATCTTGAAAGAAAGTTGTTTCTGGTCATTGGCAGAGTGTGTGTATAGGAGACATCGAGCCATCGAGGCCAACCTTGGAAGCTCGTAATAAGAAGTAAGAAGTAAGAAGTAAGAAAGACATTATGCATTAATTAGCTATTTAATGACGTTATTTATTATAATAGTAAAAAGGTTGCTCTGAATACATTTAATTTTTGAATTTTATGAGGTTGCATTTTTCAGGATTTAAACTTCTACAGACCGCCTTTAAATACAGCCATGGTCTTATTGTACTGTTTTGGCCTTATTGTAAAACTTGGCCTTGTTGTATAGCCATGATCTTATTGTACACCCATGGCATAATTGTACAGCCATGGCCTTATTGTACAGCCATGGCATAATTGTACAGCCATGGCCTTATTGTGCAGCATTAGCCTTATTGTACTGTCTTAGCCTTATTGTACCGCCCTAGCCTTATTGTACTGCCTTAGCCATATTGTATGGTAATCGCCTTATTGTATATTCATGGACTTATTGTACAGCATTAGCATTATTGTACAGCCTTAGCCTTATTGTACTGCCTTTGCCTTATTGTATGCTAATGGCCTTATTGTATAGCCATGGACATATTGACCTTATTGTACACCCATGGCTTAATTGTATAGCCATGGCCTTATTGCACAGCAATAGCATTATTGTACTACCTTAGCCTTATTGTACTGCCTTAGCCTTAATGTTCTGCCTTTGCCTTATTGTATGCTAATGGCCTTATTGTATAGCCATGGACATATTGACCTTATTGTACACCCATGGCTTAATTGTATAGCCATGGCCTTATTGCACAGCAATAGCATTGTTGTACTGCCTTAGACTTATGGTACTGCCTTAGTATTATTGCACAGCCTTAGCCTTATTGTACTGCCTTAGCCTTATTGTACAGCATTGGCCTTATTGTACTGCCTTAGTCTTATTGTACTGTCTCAGCCTTATTGTACTGCCTCAGCCTTATTGTACTGCCTTAGTCTTATTGTAGAGCCTTAGCCTTATTGTACTGCCTTAGACCCTTTGTACTGCCTTAGACGTATTGTACTGCCTTAGCCTTATTGTACTGCATTAGGCTTATTGTATGCTAATGGCCTTATTGTACTGCAATAGGCTTATTGTATGATAATGGCCTTATTGTATAGCCATGGGCTTATTGTACAGCCTTAGCCTTATTGTACTGCCTTAGCCTTATTGTACTGCCTCAGCCTTATTGTACTGCCTTAGTATTATTGTACAGCCTTAGCCTTATTGTACTGCCTTAGACATATTGTACAGCATTGGCCTTATTGTACTGCCTTAGTTCTATTGTACTGCCTTAGACTTTTTGTACTCCCTTAGCCTTATTGTACCGCCTTAGTCTTATTGTACCGCCTTAGTCTTATTGTACCGCCTTAGCCTTATTGTACTGGCTTAGCCTTTTTGTATGGTAATGGCCTTATTGTATATTCATGGACTAATTGTACAGCATTGGTCTTATTGTACAGCATTAGCATTAATGTACTGCTGTAGCCTTATTGTACTGCCTTAGCCTTATTGTACTGCCTTTGCCTTATTCTATGCTAATGGCCTTATTGTATAGGCATGGACATATTGGCCTTATTGTACACCCATGGCCTCATTGTATTGCCTTAGCCTTATTGTACCGCCTTAGCCCTATTGTACTGCCTTAGCCTTATTGTGTGGTAATGGCCTTACTGTATATTTATAGACTTATTGTACAGCATTGGCTTTATTGTACAGCATTAGCATTATTGTACTACCTTAGACTTATTGTACTGCCTTAGTCGTAATGTACTGCCTTTGCCTTATTGTATGCTAATGGCCTTATTGTATAACCATGGACAAATTGGCCTTATTGTACACCCATGGCATAATTATACAGTCATAGCTTTATTGCACAGCATTAGCATTGTTGTACTGCCTTAGACCTATTGTACTGCCTCAGCCTTATTGTACTGCCTTAGCTTTATTGTACTGCCTTAGACTTATTGTACTCCCTTAGCATTATTGTACTGCATTAGGCTTATTGTATGCTAATGGCCTTATTGTATAGCCATAGGCTTATTGTACAGCATTGACGTTATTGTACAGCCTTAGCTTTATTGTACTGCCTTACCTTTATTGTACTGCCTTAGCCTTATTTTACTGCCTCAGCCTTATTGTACTGCCTTAGTCTTATTGTACTGCCTTAGTATTATTGTACAGCCTTAGCCTTATTTTACTGCCTTAGCCTTATTGTACAGCATTGGCCTTATTGTACTGCCTTAGCCTTATTTTACTGCCTCAGCCTTATTGTACTGCCTTAGTCTTATTGTACTGCCTTAGTATTATTGTACAGCCTTAGCCTTATTTTACTGCCTTAGCCTTATTGTACAGCATTGGCCTTATTGTACAGCATTAGCATTATTGTACTACCTTAGCCTTATTGAACTACCTTAGCCTTATTGTACTGCCTTTGCCTTATTGTACATCATTGGCCTTATTGTACTGCCTTAGTCTTATTGTACTGCTTCAGCCTTATTGTACTGCCTCAGCCTTATTGTACTGCCTTAGCTTTATTGTATTGCCTTAGACTTATTGTACTGCCTTAGCCTTAATGTACAGCCTTAGCCTTATTGTACTGCCTTAGCTTTATTGTGCTGCCTTAGCCTTATTGTACAGCAATGGCCTTTTTGTACTGCCTTAGTCTTATTGTACTGCCTCAGCCCTATTGTACAACCTTAGCCTTATTGTACTGCTTTAGTCTTATTGTACAGCATTACCCTTGTTGTAGTACCATAGTCTTATTGTACTGCCTCAGCCTTATTGTACTGCCTTAGCCTTATTGTATAGCCATGGGCTTATTGTACAGCATTGACCTTATTGTACAACCTTAGCCTAATTGTACTGCCTTACCCTTATTGTACTGCCTTAGCTTTATTGTACTGCCTAAGTCTTATTGTACTGCCTTAGCCTTATTTTACTGCCATAGCCTTATTTTATGCTAATGGCTTTATTGTATAGCCATGGACTTATTGTGCAGCAATGGCCTTATTGTACACCCATGGCATAATTGTATAGCGATGGACTTATTGTACACCCATAGCCTTATTGTACACCCATGGCATAATTGTACAGCCATGGCCTTATTGTACAGCAATGGCCTTATTGTACAGCCATAGCCTTATTGTACACCCATGGCCTTGTTGTACAGTAGTGGCCTTATTGTATAGTCAGAGCCTTATTGTACAGCAATGGCTTTATTGTACACACATGGCCTTATTGTACAGCCATAGCCTTATTGTACAGCAAAGGCCTTATTGTACACACATGGCCTTATTGTACTTCAATGGCCTTATTGTACAACCTTAGCCTTATTGTACTGCTTTAGTCTTATTGTACAGCATTACCCTTGTTGTAGTACCATAGTCTTATTGTACTGCCTCAGCCTTATTGTACTGCCTTAGCTTTATTCTACTGCCTTAGCTTTATTGTACTGCCTTAGACTTATTGTACTGTCTTAGCCTTATTGTACTGCCTCAGCCTTTTTGTACAACCTTAGCCTTATTGTATAGCCATGGGCTTATTGTACAGCATTGACGTTATTGTACAGCCTTAGCTTTATTGTACTGCCTTACCTTTATTGTACTGCCTTACCTTTATTGTACTGCCTCAGCCTTATTGTACTGCCTTAGTCTTATTGTACAGCCTTAGTCTTATTGTATTGCCTTAGTCTTATTGTACTGCCTTAGCCTTATTGTATGGTAATGGCCTTACTGTATATTTATAGACTTATTGTACAGCATTGGCCTTATTGTACAGCATTAGCATTATTGTACTATCTTAGCCTTATTGTACTACCTTAGCCTTATTGTACTGCCTTTGCCTTATTGTACTACCTTAGCTTTATTGTATTGCCTTAGACTTATTGTACTGCCTTAACCTTAATGTACAGCCTTAGCCTTATTGTACTGCCTTAGCTTTATTGTGCTGCCTTAGCCTTATTGTACAGCAATGGCCTTTTTGTACTGCCTTAGTCTTATTGTACTGCCTCAGCCTTATTGTACAACCTTAGCCTTATTGTACTGCTTTAGTCTTATTGTACAGCATTACCCTTGTTGTAGTACCATAGTCTTATTGTACTGCCTCAGCCTTATTGTACTGCCTTAGCTTTATTCTACTGCCTTAGCTTTATTGTACTGCCTTAGACTTATTGTACTGTCTTAGCCTTATTGTACTGCCTCAGCCTTATTGTACAACCTTAGCCTTATTGTATAGCCATGGGCTTATTGTACAGCATTGACCTTATTGTACAACCTTAGCCTAATTGTACTGCCTTACCCTTATTGTACTGCCTTAGCTTTATTGTACTGCCTAAGTCTTATTGTACTGCCTTACCCTTATTGTACAGCCTTAGCCTTATTGTACTGCCTCAGCCTTATTGTACAACCTTAGCCTTATTGTATAGCCATGGGCTTATTGTACAACATTGACCTTATTTGTACAACCTTAGCCTAATTGTACTGCCTTACCCTTATTGTACTGCCTTAGCTTTATTGTACTGCCTAAGTCTTATTGTACTGCCTTACCCTTATTGTACTGCCTTAGCTTTATTGTACTGCCTAAGTCTTATTGTACTGCCTTACCCTTATTGTACTGCCTTAGCCTTATTGTACTGCCTCAGCCTTATTGTACAACCTTAGCCTTATTGTATAGCCATGGGCTTATTGTACAGCATTGACCTTATTGTACAACCTTAGCCTAATTGTACTGCCTTACCCTTATTGTACTGCCTTAGCTTTATTGTACTGCCTCAGCCTTATTGTACAACCTTAGCCTTATTGTATAACCATGGGCTTATTGTACAGCATTGACCTTATTGTACAACCTTAGCCTAATTGTACTGCCTTACCCTTATTGTACTGCCTTAGCTTTATTGTACTGCCTAAGTCTTATTGTACTGCCTTAGCCTTATTTTACTGCCAAAGCCTTATTTTATGCTAATGGCTTTATTGTATAGCCATGGACTTATTGTGCAGCAATGGCCTTATTGTACACCCATGGCATAATTGTATAGCGATGGACTTATTGTACACCCATAGCCTTATTGTACACCCATGGCATAATTGTACAGCCATGGCCTTATTGTACAGCAATGGCCTTATTGTACAGCCATAGCCTTATTGTACACCCATGGCCTTGTTGTACAGTAGTGGCCTTATTGTATAGCCAGAGCCTTATTGTACAGCAATGGCCATATTGTACACACATGGCCTTATTGTACAGTATTGGCCTTATTGTACATCCATAGCCTTATTGTACAGCAATGGCTTTATTGTACACACATGGCCTTATTGTACAGCTATAGCCTTATTGTACAGCAAAGGCCTTATTGTACACACATGGCCTTATTGTACTTCAATGGCCTTATTGTACAACCTTAGCCTTATTGTACTGCTTTAGTCTTATTGTACAGCATTACCCTTGTTGTAGTACCATAGTCTTATTGTACTGCCTCAGCCTTATTGTACTGCCTTAGCTTTATTCTACTGCCTTAG
This sequence comes from Prosapia bicincta, assembly GCA_036971475.1. Taxonomy (NCBI): domain Eukaryota; kingdom Metazoa; phylum Arthropoda; class Insecta; order Hemiptera; family Cercopidae; genus Prosapia; species Prosapia bicincta. Next base: position 8,467,561 of record JBAIZL010000010.1, on the reverse strand, counting down.
CTTTATTGTACTGCCTTAGACTTATTGTACTGTCTTAGCCTTATTGTACTGCCTCAGCCTTATTGTACAACCTTAGCCTTATTGTATAGCCATGGGCTTATTGTACAGCATTGACCTTATTGTACAACCTTAGCCTAATTGTACTGCCTTACCCTTATTGTACTGCCTTAGCCTTATTGTACTGCCTAAGTCTTATTGTACTGCCTTAGCCTTATTTTACTGCCATAGCCTTATTTTATGCTAATGGCTTTATTGTATAGCCATGGACTTATTGTGCAGCAATGGCCTTATTGTACACCCATGGCATAATTGTATAGCGATGGACTTATTGTACACCCATAGCCTTATTGTACACCCATGGCATAATTGTACAGCCATGGCCTTATTGTACAGCAATGGCCTTATTGTACAGCCATAGCCTTATTGTACACCCATGGCCTTGTTGTACAGTAGTGGCCTTATTGTATAGTCAGAGCCTTATTGTACAGCAATGGCCATATTGTACACACATGGCCTTATTGTACAGTATTGGCCTTATTGTACATCCTTAGCCTTATTGTACAGCAATGGCTTTATTGTACACACATGGCCTTATTGTACTTCAATGGCCTTATTGTACAGCCATAGCCTTATTGTACAGCAAAGGCCTTATTGTACACACATGGCCTTATTGTACTTCAATGGCCTTATTGTACAGCCATAGCCTTATTGTACAGCAAAGGCCTTTTGTACACACAGGGACCTATTATACACCCATGGACTTATTGTATAGCCATGGCCTTATTGTACACCATTGACCTTATTGCACAGTAATAGTCTTATTGTACAGCAATGGCCTTATTGTACAACATGTCCTTATTGTACAGCAATGGCCTTATTGTACAGCAATAGCCCTATTGTACAGCAATGGCCTTATTGTACAGCAATGGCCTTAATGTACAGCCATAGCCTTATTGTACACCCATAGCCTTATTGTCCAGCAATATCCATATTGTACACACCTGGCCTTATTGTACAGTATTGGCCTTATTGTACATCCATAGCCTTATTGTACAGCATTGGCCTTATTGTACACAATGGCCTTATTGTACAGCAATGGCCTTATTGTACAGCCATAGCCTTATTGTACAGCAATGGTTTTATTGTACACACATGGCCTTATTGTACACCATTGGCCTAATTGTACAGCCATAGTCTTATTGTACAGCAATGGCCTTATTGTACACACATGACCTTATTGTACTGCAATAGCCTTATTGTACAGCCATAGCCTTATTGTTCAGCAATTGCCTTATTGTGCATTTATAGCTTATATTCTCAAGAGATTTACTGTAACAGGGGATAAAGCTCTCAAAGTAACTTTTAAAGAGGAATCGTGTAGGCCTACTCAGTATATATTAATAGACCTGCTATATAAATACACCAATTATACGTGCTTCATTGTAACGATCATTTTAAAATTTTGAATAAATTTGAATCGAGAGCAAATGTTGTAATTCAATTTACCAACTGTTTTATGAACTAGAATAGTGTAATTAATTTTCAAAGTTTTTACTCGTAATAATAATTACCTCCTAGTTTAGCGCAGAGAAATTTCTGGATTCGCTACTAATACAAAATCTTTGTCTTTTCTAAGGCATATTGGGCGGTGGTTGTATATGTGTCAGAATAAATGCAAGGTGTATGAATAACTTAGCACAGCTAATACTGAATATTTTGGAGTGCGTCATTGTGAACTGGACGTAGGGTACTGCTCCGTGTTACATATTGCTTTAAAAAATTAGCTTACTTACTCAGTAGGGTCTCGCAAGGAAGCCGAACCCCTACAACTGCCACAGTATCGGCCACGAAAGTGGGTCGTTAGGTAACCTAGTGGCTTTACTTATCTTTGGAACTTATCGCGAGCTTTGTCGTTTCTAAACAGCGATAAGCATTTGTACTTGTTGTCGAGCTGTGTCTTGCCTTGCACGCTTTACACAAATGTGCTTTGTTTTAGTCTTTCTACAGCTCAAATTTTATAAGCTGGCATTCGGCTCTTAGGTAGAGTTTTGTATTCGTCGTCTAGAAAACATCAGGCACTGTCGTCATCCCTCATCGGGATCATAAATCGCGGCCTACCCGTCTCAATCCGTAGGCAATCCTATTAGCAAACTTCCGTTAACGCCCTATTTACATTTCTTGTTTATACCATACATTAAAAAGGATTATTAAGTAACAAAATAATTAAATCTTTTCTAGTTCAAGGGTAGATATTTTGAAAATGACCTGCAAGCACCTCCTTCTCACGTCCTCAGCCTCTTACCGAAGCCCGCGGGCCCTTGTGCCAGCTTATAAGATTTGACCTGTACCGCAATTGTATCAAACAGTTAAAGCTTGTTTAGCTTATAGGTCCCATCTGCAATCCTAGATGGAGGCAAAGGGAATGTTTACCTAAGGAGCGTACTGTTGTGAACATCGTCGCACTTCGCAAGTCGGATCATTCGGGAAGTCTAGACACCAACCGAGTAATCCACGCGGGCAAGAAAGTGTGTAATAAACCCCAACTACTAGGAGGAAAAGATCCTGTGAGTCCTATAAATACAATAAATAATTCTTGTATTTGAATAACCTTTGTTGTTTTTGATATATATATATATATATATATATATATATATATATATATATATATATATTTTTTTTAAGATCAAATAATATACACAAATACAGGAATATTTAATTTATTGAATAATAAACTGAATTTATTATTCAATAAATTAAATATTCCTGTATTTGTGTATATTATTTGATCTTAAAAATATTCTAACAGGAAAACACATTTGATATTATATATATATATATATATATATATATATATATATATATATATATATATATATATATATATATATATCAAAAACAACAAAGGTTATTCAAATACAAGAATTATTTATTAATTTATATTCATAACCTTAGTGGTTTTTGATTATTAAACAAGAAAATATAATATATATATATATATACATATATATATATATATATATATATATATATATATATATATATGATGATGATGATGATGAATAGTTATTATCCGGAGTAAAACCGTTACTTTTGCAGTGCATAATTTCGCAGTTTTAAGTTCGCACTTCAAGTGGGGTATGGTTCACCTCATCTCTACTAGCTGAGGCTTTAGCAAGCGTCGGAATTGCGTTTTCATGCACTGCAAAATGAACGGACGTACTCCGGATATTAACTAATCATTACATTTCGAAGCTTCGAGTTCCTACTTCAACGTTTTGGGCTCGAGCGGAAGTTTTTATAACTTTTTTCGCATTCCTGATGACTTTCTGCGTCGCCTAGTATAATTTTTATTTTTAAAATCAATTACGTGAGAACGGAAAATTAAATCTTTGACAATCTGTGAACTTTTCCAACGAAAATAACTTTTAGAAATCAAAGAATATTAAAACTGCCCAACTCAATTGATTTTCGTTTATATAGATTAAAGCAATCATAATTCTAAAGTTGAGAGAAAAAGGTATTCCTTTATTTTATTGTAAAATGTTCAATTCACTCTTATTTGTTGTAATTAATGTCGAGAGCGCGAGTTCTTGCCAGCGTCGGTTGTTATCT
>JBAIZL010000010.1:8441449-8458949 GCA_036971475.1 Prosapia bicincta | reverse complement strand
TGTGTGTGTGTGTGTGTGAGTGAGCGTGTGTGTGGTGTGTTGTGTGTGTGTGTATGTGTGTGTGTGTGTGTGTGTGTGTGTGTGTGTGTGTGTGTGTGTGTGTGTGTGTGTGTGTGTGTGTGTGTGTGTGTGTGTGTGTGTGTGTGTGTATGTGTGTGTGAGAGCGTGTGTGTGGTGTGATGTGTGTGTGTGTGTGTGTGTGTGTGTGTGTGTGTGTGAGAGTGTGTGCGTTTTATCATTTAATGTGAGAATTTCCTTCCCCCTCTACCTATCATTGTATTTCATTTCTTTAAGACTATCAATCCGTTTTTCTTTACACAAAGGATGTTTCAAAGAGAATGAAGTGAAAAAGGAAGTAAAGAATGAAAAGCCAAGGCTGAAAAAATGAAATAAATAATAGGACAAAACCCTGTAATACCAGTATCATAGATATCTCAAAAACGTTTTAATCAAGAACGAAATTTTACCGGTAAAAACAATTAAAAGTTTTATATAACATACGTACCCCTTCACCTTTGTCTCAGTGAGTAACATACTACAATATTTTACGGAACTTAAATTATTCTGGGTTAAAATATAAAGGCCCTATAGAGCTTTATAAAGCCCTATAAAGGGCTAGTTGGCTCTTACTCCGTTCGTTTTATAGTTACAAGAAACACGGGTTCAGTGGAAATTTTGAAAAATGAAGGAAATGTACTTTATTATTTCTAATGATAATGTTTTTAAAAAACCTTCAGACACTCTTTCGAAAACTGTCTACTTTTTAATTCGTCATCTTCTGTCAAAGGTTGACCATCACTAATTATGTCCAATGAGGTACCTCCAAACTCTTCCTTTGCGTTTTAACCACGATTACCTTAATGTCTATAGGAATGTATCAATACACTTAAAGGTGTCTACTCTTCTTGGAGTCGCTGGGTCGTTATCGGAATCTCCACGCGTGCAACAGAACGTGGATGATACAGTAGCTGACCAAGCACAATACATAGTCTTAGCGCTGGAATTAGTTCAGATGTTGTAGATCCAGTAAAAGTAGTAGATTTTATTAAAAAACAAAAACAAATTAAAATGATTGGGTAAAATATATAAATTATTATGCCTAGTAAGAAAAAATGAAGCTAAATTTAAGTCAAGCTATTTATAGAACAGTAATTAATAACCAGATGATAGCCCAGCTGTGATTATTTTCCAAAATTACACAAATTGTAACAACGTACTTCCGTTTGTAGTTAAAATATCAAACAATTAGCCATTGACGTAAGTCTAACATTTCCGTTTCACACCGCACTGTGGTTCCGGTCTGTTTCCGGGACGAAATAATCATTCCAGAGAAATTTGTTTGGAAAAAATAGTTTCCATTGCAAATAAAAACGACAAAAAAAACACAAAGCCCAACAATGAAATTAACAGAAACATTGCTTAGCACTATACGTACTGGGGAGCAATAGGAAATTGGAAAAAGGTGGAGAGCAACGGTAACCAACAACGAACGATATGAGAAGGTGTTTGAAATCTGAGAAGCAGGATCGTAGCTAAGGAGCAGGACCGTAGCTAAGAAGCAGGATCGTAGCTAAGAAGAAGGATCGTAGCTAAGAAGTAGGATCGTAGATAAGAAGCAGGATCGTAGCTAAAAAGCAGGATCGTAGCTAAGAAGCAGGATCGTAGCTAAGAAGCAGGATCGTAGCTAAGGAGCTGGATCGTAGCTAAGAAGCAGGATCATACCTAAGGAGCAGGATCGCAGCTAAGAAGCAGGATCGTAGCTAAGGAGAAGGATCGTAGCTAAGAAGCAGAATCATAGCTAAGAAGCAGGATCGCATCTAAGAAGCAGAATCGCAGCTAAGAAGCAATATCGTAGCTAAGAAGTAGGATCGGAGCTAAGAAGCATAATCGTAGCTAAGGAGCAGGATCGTAGCTAAGAAGCAGGATCGTAGCTAAGAAGCAGGATCGTAGCTAAGGAGCAGGATAGCAGCTAAGAGGCAGGATCGTAGCTAAGGAGAAGGATCGTAGCTAAGAAGCAAAATCGTAGCTAAGAAGCAGGATCGCAGCTAAGAAGCAGGATCGCAGCTAAGAAGCAGTATCGTAGCTGAAAAGTAGGATCGTAGCTAAGGAGCAGGACCGTGCTAAGAAGCAGGATCGTAGCTAAGAAGCAGGATCGTACATAAGAAGCAGGATCGTAGTTAAGCAGCAGGATCGTAGCTAAGAAGCAGGATCTTAGCTAAGAAGCAGGATCTTAGCTAAGAAGCGGGATCTTAGCTGAGAAGCAGGATCGTAGCTCAGAAGCAGGATCGTAGCTAGGAAGCAGGAACGTAGCTATGAAGCAAGATCGTAGCTAAGAAGCAGGGTCGTAGCTAAGCAGCAGGATCGTAGCTAAGAAGCAGGATCGTAACTAAGGAGCAGGATCGTAGCTAAGAAGCAAGATCGCAGCTAAGGAGCAGGATCGTAGCTAAGAAGCAGGATCGTAGCTAAGGAGCAGGATAGCAGCTAAGAAGCAGGATCGTAGCTAAGAAGCAGGATCGTAGCTAAGGAGAAGGATCGTAGCTAAGAAGCAGGATCGCAGCTAAGAAGCAGGATCGCAGCTAAGAAGCAGTATCGTAGCTGAAAAGTAGGATCGTAGCTTAGGAGCAGGACCGTAGCTAAGAAGCAGGATCGTAGCTAAGAAGCAGAATCGTTGCTAAGAAGCAGGATCGTAGCTAAGAAGTAGATTCATAGATAAGGAGCAGGATCGTAGCTAAAAAGCAGGATCGTAGCTAAGAAGCAGGATCGCAGCTAAGGAGCAGGATCGTAGCTAAGAAACAAGATCGTACCTAAGGAGCAGGATCGTAGCTAAGAAGCAAAATCGCAGCTAAGAAGCAGGATCGAAGCTAAGCAGCAGGATCGTAGCTAAGAAGCAGGATCTTAGCTAAGAAGTAGGATCGTAGCTAAGAAGCGGGATCTTAGCTGAGAAGCAGATCGTAGCTAAGAAGCAGGATCGTATCTAAGAAGCATGATCGTAGCTAAGAAGCAGGATCGTAGCTAAGAAGCAGGATCGTAGCTAAGAAGCAGGATCGTAGCTAAGAAGCAGGATCGAAGCTATGAAGCAGGATCGTAGCTTAGAAGCGGGATCGTAGCTAAGAAGTAGGATCGTAAGTAAGAAGTAGGATCGTAGCTAAGAAGCAGGATCTTAGCTAAGAAGTAGGATCGTAGCTAAGAAGCGGGATCTTAGCTGAGAAGCAGATCGTAGCTAAGAAGCAGGATCGTATCTAAGAAGCATGATCGTAGCTAAGAAGCAGGATCGTAGCTAAGAAGCAGGATCGTAGCTAAGAAGCAGGATCGTAGCTAAGAAGCAGGATCGAAGCTATGAAGCAGGATCGCAGCTTAGAAGCGGGATCGTAGCTAAGAAGTAGGATCGTAAGTAAGAAGTAGGATCGTAGCTAAGAAGCAGGATCGTAGCTAAGAAGCAGGATCGTAGCTAAGGAGCAGGATAGCAGCTAAGAAGCAGGATCGTAGCTAAGGAGAAGGATCGTAGCTAAGAAGCAGAATCGTAGCTAAGAAGCAGAATCGTAGCTAAGAAGCAGGATCGCAGCTAAGAAGCAGGATCGCAGCTAAGAAGCAGGATCGTAGCTAAGCAGCAGGATCGTAGCTAAGAAGCTGGATCTTCGCTAAGAAGTAGGATCGTAGCTAAGAAGCGTGATCTTAGCTGAGAAGCAGATCGTAGCTAAGAGGCAGGATCGTATCTAAGAATCATGGTCGTAGCTAAGAAGCAGCATCTCAGCTAAGAAGCAGGATCGTAGCTAAGAAGCAGGATCGTAGCAAAGAAGCAGGATCTTAGCTAAGAAGCAGCGTCGTAGCTAAGAAGCAGGATCGTAGCTAAGAAGCAGGATCGTAGCTAAGAAGCAGGATCGTAGAATAAATCAAATATACTATACATGTAATTTAGGTAAAATGAACAAAAATTTCGTTTTTTGTGGCTTTTAATGCTTGAAATAATTAAATAAAATGTAATAAACATTGAATAAAAATTTAAAATTTAGTTTCAAGATGTGTTTTGTTTAACAAAGAGCCCTCCACTAGGGTCACTAACATATTAATCCCATGACTTTCTCTTAACTGTATAAGTTTCTCTTCTAAATACAGAATATCTAACGGATGTGGAATATCGTATATAGAGACTGATGTGATTAACGGTTTCTCCTTATTAATGTTTAAATATTTTATGTGCACATTTTCCTTATCGTTTACAATTTTTGGAATTTAATTTAGCAGTGGAAATATTTCTACAGCTCTTTAAGCTATAAGCAAACCAAAAAGAAGAAAGAAAATTAAAAGTGTCAAAATGTTTCTAGGTTATGTGTTGGTGATATTGTTCGGCTGCAGTCTGTTGATCTACTCTGGAGGTTCAAGTCAAAATATACTCTTTAGGTTTAGGTCAGGCCCTGCATTGGAGTTTCAGGCCATACCCTTCTCTGGAGGTCCATGCCAGAATATAATCTGGAGGTTCAGGTCAGTCCCCACATCGGAAGTTCATGTCAAAGCCTACTCAGGAGGTTCAGGTCAAACCCTTCTCTGGAGGTTTAGGTCATACCCTACTCTGGAGGTTCAGGTTATGCCCTACTCTGGAGGTTCAGACCATACCCTACTCTGGAGGTTCAGGCCATACCCTACTCTGGAGATTCATGTCATACCCTACTCTGGAGGTTCAGGTTAGATCCTACATTGATGGTTCTGGTGATACCCTACCCTGGAGGTTCAGGTCGTACCCTACTTTGGAGGTTTAGGTCATACTCTACTCTGGGGGTTCAGGCCATACTTTACAATTTAGGTGTAGGCCATACCCAACTCTAGAGGTTCATGTCATAGCCAACTCTGAAAGTGCACGTCATACCCTACTCTTGAGTTTCAGATCATACGCTACTCTGGAGGTTTAGGTCAAGCCCTACTTTGGAGGTTCAGGCCATACCCTACTTTGAAGGTTCATGCTATACCCAACTCGGGAGGTTCCTGCCATACCCCAACTCTGGAGGTTCCTGTCATGCCCTACTCTGGAGGTTCAAGTCATACTCTACTCTCGAGGTCCCGGCCATACCTTACTCGGGAGGTTCAGGTCATACCCTACTCTGGAGGTTCAGGTCACACCTTACTCTGGATCGTTACCTACCTCGTCCAAGATCTTCCCATATTTTAATTAAGTTTAATATAAAGAATCATCTCTCGCTTGGACGGCGGCCAGCGTGTTTCCAAGTGGGAGTTAGCAAGTTATAGTAAATACAGGTAGCTGTGGCTAATAGGCAATTTGGCAACGCTGTGGTTGTATAAACAAACAGCGGTTAAGTATATGGAGTGATTAATATAGACACACCAGCACACTTGTTTGACAGGCGAAATTTACTTTACCGTTGATAGAGTAATTGATAAGCTTACAAGAAATTATTCTTGGTAAATTGTAACGCACTTCGTATAGCCTTACATATAAAATGTTTCTGCGGGCAACGAAGGCGTTTTGCTGCGGAATGAAAACAGTTTAGATTTCAACCTGTCGGATCTATAAATAGAAAAGTGCATGTTGGAGAAATTCTTTCTAACCTCGGTTCAAAATGTAACAGGTTTCAAGGTCATTTTGACGCTTGTCAGCTAAATTAAGTAACCATTGATGACTCGATAAACACTGAAGTGTATTCATTAATCAGTGGAATTACGTACACATTACAGGAACCTAGTTTAATATTATCTTACATTCCGCTTAAAATGAACACTTCAAGATTATTGGAATATTTATCTTGTTTTCAAATCTTTAAAAACTCTAATCGAAAGATATTTTTATTCGGTGACACAGAAATTAGATCACTCTATATTATATTTAATTATCTTTAATAAGTCATATGTTATTATGAATAATCTATACAAACTACTTTAACTTTTTGGTGTTGTAAATATCTTCAATTAAATAAATACTGTTAATTTTTGAATAACTATACTTTATTCAATCAGGCAATGTTTGGAAGACGGTTTCTTTATCCTCAGGCCTTTATTACATAATCACACAATGAAAACTACAAACAGCAATCACAACAGTTCACAAATAAACATAGCTACATTAAAATAACATTTTAATAACATTTTAAACAATAATAAAACACTACAAAAATCACGCAAATGAGTTAAATCAAAATATTTTAAATAGGCCTATTATTGACATAACAATGACAACCTAAGATATATTTGATTGGAACAAAAAAAACATGAAAAAACCTATCTCTACACAGTTACCATCAAGTTACAAATCAGGAATAAAAAAATCATTATAAATGATGTTCGTATTGAGGGTTTTTTCTATATTAGTGCAAAATTAATTGAATAAACTCAGTTTTACTGATATTTTTATCATGTATTTTTCGCACTTGGTCAATATTGTGTGGCCTGACCATAGCTCGTAGCACTGAAAATGCACTAACCAGTGGCGAACACACGAATGTTGAAAATACCAGAAAATAGTAGTTTCGCTAATATTTTAATTAACTTTACAAATCTTAATTATGTGAACTGTGCATTGTGTTGTTAAAAAATATGAGGTACGTACAAAAATAAATAGAAATAAAAAAAATAATAATTTAACGTTTCTGAATAATTCTTACGAATCACTTTAAACTTTTTATTTTGAAATAATTTGCTTTCGTTGTGTAAAGTTTTCTTTTAAATAAAGAACTTAGATACCTTAGGAACTTTACAAAGCGCATACATTTGGTTATAATTATTTACTTTCTTCCAAGAATTAAATTTTAGGCTTATCTTTAACTTATCGTTATCACAACTGTCACACCAGATGTACTTGTGCATTAGTAAACGTAGAGTGGGTCAGATGGAGAGTTTTAATATATCGAAACGTAGGCTGTATTAGCAATAAAGTTGATAAAGACGAGGAGATAGAGGGGAGTTGAACAAGTTAGGAGTGTGTTTATGAAGATAGAGAAGTTCCTTATTACAATTCAAACTGCAGATGTCAAGATGGCACTTGCTTTGAGAGGAAGGATACACATGGAAAGATTACGGTATTTTGAGATGTGTTATAGACGCATACAGCGATCCTCCAGGGGCAGAAAGTGGTAAATCTACATTCGGCGTTAAATTGAAAATTTTATAAAGATTAGAAAATTCTCAGTCATGCCTGAAGAAATGATAAATATGAGGCGACTCCGCTCTTAACTGGAGGCAAGACCTAAGACTGTATTTAGCCAGTATGGAAGGCTTATAGGCGTTATTGTGTGTGGTGGTTAAGAGAGTTCTGTTCCAAAATAAAATTAATTTTGAAAAAAGGCAAAGCGGAGGGTTATAAGAAATCGTAACGTTAGTCGTGTTCACTTGCAATGGATAATGCCAGTCTTGAGAGAGTGACATAGTGCAAGTACTGGCCGCTACTTCAACGAAAATTGGAACAAAAATCAAAAAATTAAAAGGACAAAACAGATTGTAAAGCTAAAAAGAGCGTTATCAAGACAAAATTACAAACATTTCACTAGTGTTATCTCTTTAGCGTCCTTAAGTGCGGCCTCTAAGTGCATAACACGTTAATGTTTGCTGACGCTTTTCGGAATACTTCCATCAACAAAACGTCACTATGAGCATCATGATGAACTTATAGAGGGTCTCTTGAAGGTTCTGAATCATCGATGTTCTCCAAAACGCAAACAATATGACAATGCTAGAAAAGGCAGATAACGGCGACACTCAAAATACTTATAAACAATCTTGCACATTTCATATAATCTCTCTCTCTCTCTCTCTCTCTCTCTCTCTCTCTCTATATATATATATATATATATATATATATATATATATATATATATATATATGTTATAGACGCCTATACCACTGAAACGTTGATGAAATTTCGAAGGTTTGTTTAACGTATTCTCAAGATGGTTCCTGTGACGTTTGGTGCAGATGGGTGGCTCACCAGAGGCTTAGGGTGGTTCAAAAACCAATGTATGTATGTGTGTATGTATGTATGTATCTTATAGGCGCCTGGACTACTGAAGAGAAGTTAATGAAATTTAGAAGGATTGTTTGACATATACCCAGGATGGTTCGTGTGAAGTGTGGTGCAGATGGGTGGCTCACCAGAGGCTTAGGGTGGTTCAAAAACCAATGTATGTATGTGTGTATGTATGTATGTATCTTATAGGCGCCTGGACTACTGAAGAGAAGTTAATGAAATTTAGAAGGATTGTTTGACATATACCCAGGATGGTTCGTGTGAAGTGTGGTGCAGATGGGTGGCTCACCAGAGGCTTAGGGTGGTTCAAAAACCAATGTATGTATGTGTGTATGTATGTATGTATCTTATAGGCGCCTGGACTACTGAAGAGAAGTTAATGAAATTTAGAAGGATTGTTTGACATATACCCAGGATGGTTCGTGTGAAGTGTGGTGCAGATGGGTGGCTCACCAGAGGCTTAGGGTGGTTCAAAAACCAATGTATGTATGTGTGTATGTATGTATGTATCTTATAGGCGCCTGGACTACTGAAGAGAAGTTAATGAAATTTAGAAGGATTGTTTGACATATACCCAGGATGGTTCGTGTGAAGTGTGGTGCAGATGGGTGGCTCACCAGAGGCTTAGGGTGGTTCAAAAACCAATGTATGTATGTGTGTATGTATGTATGTATGTATCTTATAGGCGCCTGGACTACTGAAGAGAAGTTAATGAAATTTAGAAGGATTGTTTGACATATACCCAGGATGGTTCGTGTGAAGTGTGGTGCAGATCCATTAACAGGGCTCCGCCCCAGAGACGTAGGTTGGTTCAAACACCGTTGTATATATGTATGTATCTTATGAACGTCTAAAAAGCTGAACAGAAGTTAATGAAATCTGGAGAGATTTATTAACATATTCCCAGGATGGTTCGTTTAAAGTTTGGTTCAGATCCATCCACAATGAAAGTGCGTTCTTGTGTATTAGACAAAATATAACTTTATAAGAACATTTCTAGGAAGCCTGACTCATTTCCTTTGTATGCCGTATTGACATAAACATTTCTTGGTAGCCCGACTCATCATTTTCTTCAAATAGATAAAATATGCTCAAATAGAAATAAGCTCAAATAGAAATATGCTCAAATAGAAATAGGCTCAAATAGAAATAGGCTCAAATTATACAGAAGCTCGAAATATCGAGGATTTTCGATTTTCTACTTTACTAGAAAAACCGAATTCCATTCGTAATCCAGTACTAGGCTTAAATTACTTCAGATTTTAATACTAATATTCTCTGAAAGATTTTCAATAGTTGTTATATATTTAGAAAACAAACTACCACTAAACAATTGTTTTTGAAACGGTCGCTGTACATATATGTACAACAGATTCCAGTGTTCGAAAACGTTTTTTATAATAACTCGGTCAGTTATGAACAAAATGGGTTTACTATGTAGTGAATAAGTCTGGATTTTAATGTCTACCTAAATTAACAATATATTACAAAAAAATTTTCTAACCATAAATATGTTCATTCTACAGATATGTACGTTTCAGCTACCAAGTGACCATCCTCAGAGGCATGACAATACATGACATACAAGAGTATGTATTTTCATATCTCCGAAGATGGTTACTTGGTAGCCGAAATGTACATGAGACTAGAATAAAAATATTGATGGTTAGAGGATTTTGTTTGTATTATTTATTAAAAATAAACCACAGTAAATTTTCCCAAATAAAAAATGTTCCACTGAAAGAAATTTGTTTACGCCAGTCGTACCAGTTCTGACAGGGATGCTTTGCTTCTCAGTGTGTTAACGTATACAGCCTGGAGAGGTTTGTGGAGTATCAAATGTCGAAACGTAATACTGAAGGTAGCTTTTAAATACCCTTCTAATTTTAAATAAAGTTTAGACAAATTTTAAAAGTTTATAACAATTTTTAACAATTTTTTTCACATAAATATAAGATTTAAACATTGATAAACAATGGAACAAGTTACAAGTTATTCTCTCCTCTGTTAAGAGAAACGAATAGAAAATGCAATTCCGACACATGTGTTTTGGTTCTTCGACCTTGAGGTTAGTCATAGTTGGCGCGAACGGAAGTCAGCTGTCAATCAGCAGCTCTACTTATATCATATTGCAATTATATTTAGATGGCCGTAGCATGCATATGTAATAAACTCAACCAGAAATGTCAATGACATTACAAAATAGGTTTTTTGCTAAGGGAATTTGATATATTTTTTTCAACAATAACTAGATACGTTTCGTGAACCATCCATTGCTAAAACGTGTGTATTGCTTTAATTGCAATTTAAACTTTATAAAATTTAATAAGTTGTAACAAAAAAAATTATAAGCGTATATTAGATATGTTTATCTTTTGTTTCAGAGTCGGATGCATCAAAAAATCTCATTTATTTACAAACCAAAAGGGCCAATCAAGAGTTATACACGTCTGGACTTCAAAGATCTGAATTATAAGACAAAGTAATTAAATACAGATTAGGTCTATAATTTAACAAATTTATTTTAACTTTCTTGGAAATAGTTCAACAGGTGGGTAACAAAGTAAGGGGAGAGAAAAGAGGGAAAGAGAGAGAGGTAATAATATTTTTATTATGTTTGTATTTTACTATTTGTTAATGTTGAGATTTTCATCTTAGATTACTAGGGTCTAATTTAGGAGATAAGATTACCTCTATTGGTTTTGTTTTAAGTATAATTAGTTTATTAGTTGTGTTTAGTTCAATAATTAGGTTTAGTAATAATCATTGGTTTTTTTAAAATTTGTAATTATTATATTGGTAATGTTTTTATTTTTATCTTTTAGTGTTAATAATTACCCTTTTTTGTATTAACTTGGCAAAAAACCACTACATACTGATTTATTCAGCACACGCGTTTCGCACTAGGTCAGCGCATTATTCAATGCTTTGAGTCACTGAGAAGACTGTTGCTCAGGTGTGTTGTGTTGGTGTGAGCCTGTACGCCAACATAACACACCTGAGAAATTCTTGTCAGTGACTAACAGCATTGAATAATGCGCTGATCTAGCGCAAAACGCGTCTGCTGAATAAATCTGTAAGTAGTGGTTTTTTGCCAAGTTAATACAAAAAAAGTGTAATTTATACAAAAACCTCAAGATGTACAACACAAAAACTGCAAGTGTTAATAATTAATTTTTGTTTAGTTATTTTCTTGGAATTGAGATTAAATCGTACACTTTTTAAAACTATTGGTTGAGGATATCAGGTAGGGCTTTTTAATGCCAGGTTATTCTTCTCTTTTTTTACAGTTTTATATATTATTTATTATATTTATGTACATTGATTCTATTTATGTTTATTTAGGGTTTGTAGTTAATTTTTTAGCTAAGCTTCCACCTGAACACGCTGAACCCCTAGAGTGGGGTTTGAAATGAACCTCCAGAGTAGGGTTTGACCTGAACCTCCGATGTAGGTTCTAACCTGAACCTCCCGAGTAGCGTTTGGCCTCCAGAGTAGGATATGACTTGAACCTTCAGGGTAGGGTTTGACCTGAACCTCCTTTGTAGATTCTGACCTGAACCTCCAGATTATATTCTGACCTGAATCTCCCGAGTAGGGTCTGGCCTCCAGAGTAGGATATGACCTAAACCTCCAGAGTAGGGTATTACCTGAACCTCCAATGTAGGTTCTGACCTGAACCTCCAGAGTAGCGTTTGGCCTCCAGAGTAGGATATGACTTGAACCTTCAGGGTAGGGTTTGACCTGAACCTCCTTTGTAGATTCTGACCTGAACCTCCAGATTATATTCTGACCTGAATCTCCCGAGTAGGGTCTGGCCTCTAGAGTAGGATATGACCTAAACCTCCAGAGTAGGGTTTGACCTGAACCTCCAATGGAGGTTCTAACCTGAACCTCCAGAGTAGGGTATGGCCTGAACCTCCAATGCAGGTTCTAACCTGAACCTCCAGAGTAGGGTATGACCTGAACCTCCAATACAGGTTCTAACCTGAACCTCCAGAGTAGGGTATGACCTGAACCTCCAATGTAGGTTCTAACCTGAACCTCCAGAGTATAATGGCGAGGCTCATTATAATCACATACACGAAATGAATACAGATCTTTCTCTCATCCTCCAAAGTACTTTTCTTTTCTCCACACATTAAACAAATCCACTCAGAGGGTAGCAGTTTATTAATCTTAATTCTATCGCACCAAATCCAATACAAAATGCTTCTTGGAGATCGCCAATGTTTCTTGTACAGTTAAATAAGTCTACAAAACATACCATACACGCTTTTACTACCTTCTTACATTAAGTATTAACAAGGGACGCCATTTTAAATAATGGTTATCTGGTATTACGTATTTGTAACTTACACAACTTTCACAATAAGAAAATCACCCTTTCTATAGTAAGTTCTTTACGTGAAAAAATATTTTCGAAGGTAATTTTCCCTTCTTACTTCAAGGGACAAAATGTTTACTTCAACGAAAAACCATATAATCATTTCATCTCCATATCGTTACAGACCAAACCATAAATGTATATGTTCTAACTACTCAGAAATGGGTAAAAGTAAAAATATATATAATTAAATTAAGAAAAGCATTGCAAATTGTAAGGATGCATACAAGCAAGTAATAATTAAAATAATAAGTCAACTCCTACTGAGGTCAGCAAAGTCAAATTTTATTTGTTTACTTGTTATTAAATAATTACAATATATATATAACGTTTATATTTAACGTTATCCATTGTTTTTCCGTTGCACTGACTTTATGAAGTTAATATATTACTATTGTAAGTAATTTTATCCACCATTAACATACAAAATTACATGCAACAACTGTAACGCTTTTTACATAGGAAAAACAACCAGAACATTTAAAATAAGATTTGAAGAACATTATAGAGCATTCAAAAACAAAAATTCAAAAGTATCAAATGTTGCAGCACACCTAATATCACATAAACATGAAATAACAAATTACGAAAATAACCTAACCATACTTGAAATAAATAATAACCCAATAGAACTAAACTCACTAGAAAAATACCACATTTATAAAAACATACACAACAATTTAATGAATCTACAAACAACATATACAGAAGACATACTATATAAAAACATCATACACACAGATCAAAAGAAAGTGCGTGTAACGTCAACAAATACCATATCACGGACCGAACATCTACAACAGAAAAATATCAGTGATTCGACAATGGTCAAGTGACCGAAAGGTGCCTCATCACTCAAGGTAATATTATTGCACTTAATGGTGGATAAAATTACTTACAATAGTAATATATTAACTTCATATATATATAGTGACAAAATAGTAAGTGAAATTAGTTATTAACATTACTTAAATAAATTTAATTAATGAATTACTATTTGAAAAAAACTGTATTAACATCAAGTGTCATCCACTACAGGTATAAAAGATGTATTTGAACTTGAGAGGGTGTATAAAAAGTATTTTATAAATGATTGAAAATTTGAACAAGATATGTAAATAAATATATATATAGAGATAGTGTGAAAAAAAGTAGGAATTGGAATATCAATTTAGGGCGAAAGGCTATAAAGATAAGCGGAAAAACCGGCCTGACTGTTATTTAGAGGGATTTTAAAAAAATGCTATTATTAAGTTTTTGTTTGAAATTAATTTTTACAAACAATTTTTGTTATATATAACAGATCTATTGCAGGTAATGCCTCTTTAGGTATCTTGCAGTCATTGCTTCATCGATGTCATCACGTCAACTTCTTCGTGGCCGTCCTTTCTTTATCTTCTCAGAGGGAATCCACTTTAGTACCTTTGGGAGACACCTGTCTCCTGCCACCCTCTTTACATGTCCAAACCATGCCAATTGCCTTCTTTCTGTATCCTCCCGTATACTTTTATACACTTCCATTTCGTTAAAAATTTGTTCGCTTTTAACTCTTTCAAGTCACTAATTACCACAGCTTTGTCGTAAATAGTCCATGTCCAAAGAAATTTCATCACTTGAAAAAAAAATATTTAAAAGTTGTAAATTTATGTTATATTTAAAGAAAAAAAAGTGAACGAATTTTATTCAGTGCTAGTAAATAATTAGGACATGTAGAAAATTTGTAAGTACTCGTATAAACTACTGTTTAAAGAAATCTAAATTAAGGACTTAAAAGAAATATTCTGTAAAAATTTTTCAGTTTTTTTTGTACTTGAATGGGTTACGCTATGCTTAGTCGGATTTCGTAAATTAGATTTCCCATCAGAGGGCGGATGAAACCGTAGATATGCCATAAGCTAGTGGAGTTATAGACCCGAAGCGTCGGATCAGAAGAAAACACTCCTGGGTAAGGAAACGAACATAAAGATTGTAAGTTATAGGGAACGCTGTGCAACGGCTAGTCTCCGAGAATGTTTCCAGTGGGGAATGGCTACGTGCCTGCCGCGATCCTAGTGTAAAGCTCTACTGAGTATATCCAAAGATAACAGAACGCTGTGTTTGTTTGGTTCAAGGTTTTGCTTGACTTTATTTTATTCATGTCTGTTAGACATACATTTAGCCCGTAAGAGATACAGAAAAAGTTTATGAAAATAAATTCTAAACAATGTTTTAAAGAGGTGATATATGTTTTTATTTGAAAATACTTTATTAAAAAAATCACGAATTCCCTGACATTTTTATGAAACGGTTTGGCTAGTTTTATAAACTCTATTATGGGTTAAAAATGTATTACCCATTTCAAGTGGGTGAAATGAGTTTAGTTTTACAAAGGAAAATTAACTACCTTTTAAAATTATATTTTAACTAGGGTCTTGTAGGGACAAATGCTTCTAATATTAAAAGAAATTTTATACTTTTCTATAGTAATTTGATTTTTAAATACATAATTAAATTTAACATAGTTCAAGTTTTTCATAAGAAAATTTCCTTATAAACTATATTTTTTGTGAATAGGTCAACGTTTTCAATTCAATTTTTTTACCAATCGTATTTTCAATATGTATCTTTAATCAATCTTGAAATTTTACTCGACATGGGAACATAAAGTTGATCATGTGTAAAAACAGCTTTGGTCAATGAAGCCCTGCTCTTTAAAATGTTTGATCCTGAGCCTTATTTATAGTTATTGAAAATGCAAATCTTAATGGAAATTGGTTCCTTTCCATTTGAAATGTAAACACAAAAACTATAAAGGCTAATTGTAAGAACCTATACATAACATTTATTACTGTTGAAATATTCTTTTGTTTAACAAATCATATTCAGATGTTTTTCATTGGAATGTATTTCCTATAGAGATTTTTGGTAACTTTAAGCTTCTCAAAATCTTTAAAATATTCTAAATTGAGAAAACCCCATATTTTCCCGCGCTCCTTCGTGTCAGTACCTACATTTTAAGCCTTCTCCCAGCTCTGTACGACCTCCCAAGCTCCCACAATGTTTCTCTCAAAATTCGGCTTATGGAATTATATATATCGACTAGGGGCTTGTAGGGGCAAATGTCCCTATTCATATTAAAACAAATTTTAAACTCTTGTATGGTAATTTTGTTTTAATACAAATGAATTTAATATAATTCAATTTTTTTATAACAAAATTTCCCCATAAAGTACTTTATTTTGTGAATGTGTTTTCAGTTTGATTTTGTTGACCAATATTATAATCAACGTGTATCTTTAATCCATCTTGAGATTTTACTCGACTTAGTGCAACATAAAGTTGATCATGCGTAAAACCAGGTTTGGTCGATTGAAGCCTTACTTATAGTTATTGAAAATGCAAGTCTTGAGGGAAATTGGTTCCTTTTCGTTTGAAATAGCATGTTAGGATCTGTTGATATTAGTTTAATTATTGGTAATATGTTTTCTTTTCCAGAACCAGTGATTGTTTCTAATTTAATACACTTGCCAAACATATCTAGTACGATAAGACGTACTCCATTAACTAAACCTGACCCAAAGTTTATATGTCTAATTAATCTTTAATACTGGTAAAATGTTTGTACTCAGCTGTTTGTAATATAATATTTGTACAGCTGTTTCTCAGCTGAAATACTTGAAAATTATACTCAGCTGTTTTTCATTGCAATGTATTTCTTATGGCGATTTTTGGTAGCTTTAAGTTCCTCAAAACCCTATAAATATTGTAAATTGAGAAAAACCTATATCTTTCCCCGCTCCTTCGTGGCAATACCTTTAATCTGAGCCATCTCTCTGCTTTGTATGACCTTCCAAACGTCCACAATGTTTCTCTTACGAAATTCGGCTTACGAAATTGTATATATGAATGGATTTCGATGTGCTGGGAGTATATAATTTTTTTTATTTGTGTATATTCTGCTCAAAGAATAGTTAGTACACCAATATATGTTCAAGTGTATTTAGTAAAAATAGAACAATGGCAAATTGGATTTAGCAATTACTGTAAAAAAAATGTAATGGCATTTGCATTAATTAGGCCTTAATGTGATAGTTTTTGAATAATTTACAGAGACATTTCGACGCTCGTCTGACTGACAACCTACAATGCAATAAATGTAACATAAAAACACTAAATACTTGCTAATTATGCAGTGAACACGTGAGTGCATGACGCAAGATATACAATTATTCGCGTGTTACAAGGACAGACACTATCCGCCCGACGCGACGCGGGACTCTGGCATTAGCACCAGCTCTATCGATTCCCCCACTGTGTCCGGTCTCCAGCTTGTGACCTGATCTTTTACACTTTGCAACAAAATAAATAAATACGTAAATTTACCACTTAGTTTTACAGATGTAAAACATTGAGAGTGTTAATATTTAGGCCTATCTAAAAAAAATAAATAATTAAAATATAATTTATTAATTAGCTTTCGATAATTTATGTTTAACTCTATATATGGCCAGGCGATATTTTACCGGCTCTGGAACTCGTTTTACATTAGTCAAAATGTATTTTATCGTTTCCTGGCATTGCCATCTTTACATAAACAAGTACTGTCATAAATAAAAAAATATTAAATTCTTACTTTTGTCAATTAAAAAAATTGTATTTTTATTACTTTTTATTAAATAATTACACATAATATAAATATGTAAATACATATGGCAGAATCATAATAATAGGTGGTAAAATAAAAAGCGAAAAAAATTATTATAATTAAATAATTACATATAATTAATGAATTAATATTTGCAAAAAAGTATTATTATCAAGTATCATTCACTACAAGTAACAAAAATTATTTTAATCTGAGCATATGAGTAAAAAGTATTGAAATAACGACTGAAAATTTGAGCAAGATATATAAATAAATATTTATTGGGAAAGTGTGAACTAATAAAATGAATTGGAGAATACTGTACTTTATATTTTGGTAAAAGTAACGAAGCATATGCAAACGAAAAGTTGTTATATGCAAACATATGTATTGTTATTTTGGCGTTTAATTGCCCAAAAATACAAAATACTGATGTTCAATGAGCAGCGTATTAGGAATTTCTTGTCACGACAAGAGAGAGGGGATTTTCCCTATTTCTTCAATTTTAATTCTTCTAGCATAG
>JBAIZL010000010.1:8413949-8436449 GCA_036971475.1 Prosapia bicincta | reverse complement strand
CACCATACCCCATCCAGGTAATATACCATACACTATCCAGGAATCACACCATACCCCATCCAGGTAATATACCATATACTATCCAGGAATCACACAATACCCCATCCAAGTAATATACCATACACTATCCAGGAATCACACCATACCCCATCCAGGTAATATACCATACACTATCCAGGAATCACACCATACCCCATCCAGGTAATATACCATACACTATCCAGGAATCACACCATACCCCATCCAGGTAATATACCATACACTATCCAGGAATCACACCATACCCCATCCAGGTAATATACCATACACTATCCAGGAATCACACCATACCCCATCCAGGTAATATACCATACACTATCCAGGAATCACACCATACCACATCCAGGTAATATACCATACACTATCCAGGAATCACACCATACCCCATCCAGGTAATATACCATACACTATCCAGGAATCACACCATACCCCATCCAGGTAATATACCATACACTATCCAGGAATCACACCATACCCCATCCAGGTAATATACCATACACTATCCGGGAATCACACCATACCCCATCCAGGTAATATACCATACACTATCCAGGAATCACACCATACCCCATCCAGGTAATATACCATACACTATCCAGGAATCACACCATACCCCATCCAGTTAATATACCATACACTATCCAGGAATCACACCGTAAGCCATCCAGGTAATATACCATACACTATCCAGGAATCACACAATACCCCATCCAGTTAATATACCATACACTATCCAGGAATCACACCATACCCCATCCAGGTAATATACCATACACTATCCAGGAATCACACCATACCCCATCCAGGTAATATACCATATACTATCCAGGAATCACACAATACCCCATCCAAGTAATATACCATACACTATCCAGGAATCACACAATACCCCATCCAGGTAATATACCATACACTATCCAGGAATCACACCATACCCCATCCAGGTAATATACCATATACTATCCAGGAATCACACAATACCCCATCCAAGTAATATACCATACACTATCCAGGAATCACACAATACCCCATCCAGGTAATATACCATACACTATCCAGGAATCACACCATACCCCATCCAGGTAATATACCATATACTATCCAGGAATCACACAATACCCCATCCAAGTAATATACCATACACTATCCAGGAATCACACCATACCCCATCCAGGTAATATACCATACACTATCCAGGAATCACACCATACCCCATCCAGGTAATATACCATACACTATCCAGGAATCACACCATACCCCATCCAGGTAATATACCATACACTATCCAGGAATCACACCATACCCCATCCAGGTAATATACCATACACTATCCAGGAATCACACCATACCCCATCCAGGTAATATACCATACACTATCCAGGAATCACACCATACCCCATCCAGGTAATATACCATACACTATCCAGGAATCACACCATACCCCATCCAGGTAATATACCATACACTATCCAGGAATCACACCATACCCCATCCAGGTAATATACCATACACTATCCAGGAATCACACCATACCCCATCCAGGTAATATACCATACACTATCCAGGAATCACACCATACCCCATCCAGGTAATATACCATACACTATCCAGGAATCACACCATACCCCATCCAGGTAATATACCATACACTATCCAGGAATCACACCATACCCCATCCAGGTAATATACCATACACTATCCAGGAATCACACCATACCCCATCCAGGTAATATACCATACACTATCCAGGAATCACACCATACCCCATCCAGGTAATATACCATACACTATCCAGGAATCACACCATACCCCATCCAGGTAATATACCATACACTATCCAGGAATCACACCATACCCCATCCAGGTAATATACCATACACTATCCAGGAATCACACCGTAAGCCATCCAGGTAATATACCATACACTATCCAGGAATCACACAATACCCCATCCAGTTAATATACCATACACTATCCAGGAATCACACCATACCCCATCCAGGTAATATACCATACACTATCCAGGAATCACACCATACCCCATCCAGGTAATATACCATACACTATCCAGGAATCACACCATACCCCATCCAGGTAATATACCATACACTATCCAGGAATCACACCATACACCATCCAGGTAATATACCATAGACTATCCAGGAATCACACCGTAAGCCATCCAGGTAATATACCATACACTATCCAGGAATCACACGGTACACAATCCAGGCATTACACTATACACCATCCAGACATTACACCATGCACCATTCAGGCATTACACCATGCACCATCAAGGCATTACACCATGCACCATCCAGGCATTACACCATACATCATCCAGGCGTTACACCATGCACCATCCAGGCATTACACCATACACCATCCAAGCACTACACCAAACACCATACAGCATCCAAGTAATATACCAT
The DNA here is from genome assembly GCA_036971475.1 of Prosapia bicincta. NCBI lineage: Eukaryota > Metazoa > Arthropoda > Insecta > Hemiptera > Cercopidae > Prosapia > Prosapia bicincta. The sequence continues at coordinate 8,433,975 of JBAIZL010000010.1, read as the reverse complement.
ACACCATCCAGGCATTACACCATATACAATCCAGGCATTACACCACACACCATACAGGCATTACACCATACACCATCCCGGCATTACATCATGCACCATCCAGGAATTACATCATGCCCTATCCAGGCAGTACACTATACACCATCCAGGCATTACACCATACACCATCCAGGCGTTACACCATGCACCATCCAGGCATTACACCATACACCATCCAAGCACTACACCAAACACCATACAGCATCCAAGTAATATACCATACACCATCCAGGCATTACACCATATACAATCCAGGCATTACACCACACACCATACAGGCATTACACCATACACCATCCCGGCATTACATCATGCACCATCCAGGAATTACATCATACCCTATCCAGGCAGTACACTATACACCATCCAGGCATTACATCATAAACTATACCGGCATTACACCTTACACTATACAGGCATTACACCTTACACTATACAGGCATTACACCATCCAGGCAATAAAATGGGAAACAAAGAATCTGTGATATTTTTCTGAAAAGCATTTATAACAAGTAATATAAACAAAGGCAACTACTTAAGTATACTAAGATAAATGTTAGTTTAGTTACTTAAATAATTATAATTAATATAAATAGAGTAACAAACCTATACGTTAAAACATCTGTTGTACCACATAAGCTATAATATACAAACAGCTGTTATATGAAATCATATGATATCACATATTTTAACCCAGGTGGAACGAAATAACTATATTCCATACCTTGCCCCTTTTGTGCAAAGTTTTTCTCCCCTATAAAACTAAAATTAATTAAGTAATGAATTATTATTTTTTAAAAAAGTGGTAATTTCAGGCTACAATTTTAAAAAATGTGTTCGATTTTGAGTGAATGGATGAAAAGTAATCTATTAAGGACTGAAAATTATATATATATATATATATATATATATATATATTAAAAACAACATAGGTTATTCAAATACAAGAATATTTATTATTTTATATCCAAAGCTTTTCGTTGGCAAACAGTACCAACATAATTAGGAATGAAAATTACAATAATATTATTGTAATTTTCATTCCTGATGATGTTGGTACTGTTTGCCAACGAAAAGCTTTGGATATAAAATAATAAATATTCTTGTATTTGAATAACCTATGTTGTTTTAAATTATTAAACAAGAAAACGTATTATATATATATATATATATATATATATATATATATATATATATATATTTATATAGGGAGAGTGTGAACTAATAGATGGAGTCACAAAATCTGTAAATTTTTATTACAGTATAGATTTTGCGCATTTTAATCTCTCACAGTATTATAGAAAGAACTGATTTTTCAACGATGCATCATTTAGCAGACAGAAGGGATCTTAATCAACAGAGGTCGTTTCAGCTGTGAACTCTAAATTTTATCATTAGAACATCGTTTTTCGGTTGTATAAAATATATGCATCAGAACAAAACACAACGATTAGGGACAATGGCGGGTAGGAGGATGGCATCGACGATCACAAAAGAATAGACATTTGTCTAGTCAATTGTTTGTCTTTCAATATTCCTGTATGGAGCAGAATCTTGAGCAGTCTTTGAACAGATGCTTTCAAAATGTGGCGTAGGTGTCGGGTGTTGCGCCCGGCGTACCTGTTATTTGAAGGGTATGCAAGAACAGGCTGCAACAATATGGCTGCCGGCTTTTACGGTACCTGGGCCACATCAAGATGTTCCAAGAAAAGTAGAAGAGACTAGATCCAGGAGATCACCAAACCCGATGTCTCGGACAAGTACAGTGAACGATCTACTAGGACTAACTCTGGCAGAAGCTGGACCTGTGACAAGCCTAGTCATACTCAGGCACTTGTCCTCTCACTATCATTAGTGATCAGCTTTAGATATATAGCTTGTTCGAACAAATGGACCAGGCCAAGTAAATACAGAGAATCTATGGGGAGGAGCTGGAAGGCGAACATGCCAAGACGCTCAGGAAGAAAATGATACTCAGCTAGTGTTACTACTGATATCAGCAGTGTTACTATACATAGTAACACTACTGATATCAGGAGTGTTACTATACATAGTAACAAATTTATTATGCACATATAAATTCAAATTGTTAAAATTAAAGTTGTGTTCAAAGAAACAAAAAGTTTTCAAGTGAAAGTGAATCGTCTTGAAAAAAGGTATTTTACTGAATCCGCCGTCAAAACATTTCCCCGTATTATACCAACTTCAAAGATTAGGTTATGTTAAGATTATAAAAACCGTAGCTTATTCAAAGTATATTTATATTATAATTTATGTTCTAAGTAGTGGAATTTACTACCTAAAATAGTTTTAAAACATTACAGTTCATGTTATGTTAGCATCATATTTAGATATCACGTAGATATATCTACATTATATAATTTACTGAAAAATTCAATAGCACTGATTTTCCACGATGTTTTACTAACATAACCTAAAATTCCATGCAATTGAACGAGTAGGTTAGGTTTTATCTGATAAAGTGTATCATGTCAAAGTACTGTTTCCTGGAAACAATCTCAAATATTGGCTTGCGGGCTCCGATGACGTGCTGGCTTCAATATTTGTCTCTATTAAAGAGTTATAGTTGTAACTAACTAACAGTTAGTCTATTGTCTTTAGAAATAAGATTCAGTTTGTTGAGGTTGATACTGTTTACTATGAACTCGAACATATAAATTGGTTTATGTATAAAAGTGTATTCCATTTATATAGCTTACACAATTTGTACTGTGTGACTTTTTTTTATCACAATTAACAAAAAAACAAACACAATATTACATTATCGTGTAAGATAAACGTGTTGAGAGAATTGTTTCCTGTGACAACAGTAACTAAGTACAAAGTCGTAACAAATGTTGTCAATTTCATTAAATATTTTAGTTAGTTTATACATATTTTGTTCGGTTACCATGACAACATATATTTATTATTCCAATCGTGCGTGCGTAATTGCAGGGCACCTAGCTGGCATGTTTGGCACCTGTTGATGAGATAAATTGAAATCGAAAGCATATTTTGTGAAGCGAAATACCATGCGGATATTCTCACCACGCAATTTGTACATAAGCATTATTGTCACAGTAGCAGTAATTCAGGCCATTATGGGAGAAAAATCAAATGGTATTCTTCGTTTATTTAAAGCCTGCTTTTAACACCTCTCGTCCAGAGCCTGTTTCTAACAATACGTTTTCACCTACTAGATGAGTTTATCTTCCCTGCTACCTGTTCCTTCAATAATCGTACTAGAAACGAACCGTAACAAAATTTGTTTCCTGTCTCTGGTTTACTCATTTTTTCATCATTATTTAAACTATTTTATAAATATCACACTAGGTGAAGTGAATATTCCATTTCAATCAATATAAATGACTACAATCTAAGTTTTGTTAAAACGTTGTTTTCCAAATTGTAAATAAACGAACCTTTACTTTATTGAAATTCTTTCCTCTTAGTTGCTTGGAATGGTACGTTAACACACGAATTTGTGTCGAACCGTTGGAAATATTCCAGATGACAGACGCAATGCACTGTATTCCAGGTCTACAGCGTGCTCCAACTTCCTTGGGAGCATTGAGTTCAGTGGATAGAGGCGGTGTTGTCAGATAGTGCCGCTGTTCGAGTGCGTTGATATGTTAGGGTCCATGCTTCCTTTCAACAATTTGGCAACATTGTGTGACCTTACTGTGAACGTGATAAATATTCCACAATTTACATTTTTATTGTTGACATACAAGTTTATACAATATAAATTGTACGAGACAAATGTTTTATACGAATTTATAAAAAATGTAAATTTTCGACTAAAGTAATTAAAAATACACAAAAATTCACATAGAGTAGGCATAAACTTTCTAACAAAAAAAGATACCTTTACCATTTACAGACCGAAGAAAACTTTTAAAATAGAAACCAATGGCTTTATAAGACCTGATAAATTGTTTCCTACATTTTCATTTTTGGTTATTCAACCATGTGATGATTAAATTGGTGTAATAAATTATATTGAATAATTTATTGCAATGAATTGCATTGCCCCCCTTTCCTCTTTAATACGTGTGCATACACACGCTGGTACACGAGCCACACGCACATTTTATCCCTAGAAATACATTTTGTGTGTGGAATTACTGGCTATGAAAGAATGTACAAAATGCTCTTTCTTACACAAATATAGTAGTTTTAACTAGGCGGTTTTAGAAACGAAATTGGTAATCTTTCGTGTATCTATATAACTTTGTGTCTCTATATCATGGGTTCTCAAACTGGAGGAGGCGTGAAGGCAAGTCAGGGGTGGAGGCGTGAAGGCAAGTCAGGGGTGGCGTGAAGGCAAGTCAGGGGGGCGTGAAGGCAAGTCAGGGGTGGAGGCGTGAAGGCAAGTCAGGGGGCGTGAAGGCAAGCCGGGGGGCGTGAAGGCAAGTCAGGGGGGCGTGAAAGCAAGTCGGGGGGGCGTGAAGGCAAGCCAGGGGGGGCGTGAAGGCAAGCCAGGGGGGGGGGCGTGAAGGCAAGCCAGGGGGGAGGCGTGAAGGCAAGTCGGGGGGCGTGAAAGCAAGTCAGGGGGGCGTGAAGGCAAGTCGGGGGGCGTGAAGGCAAGTCAGGGGTGGGGGGCGCGAGACCTGTTAGAAAATAATACTATAAATCAAATATATTTAATAATACAGGAACAAACTTCATGTTGCTAATGACTTGGATTGTGCCCTTATTAAAATAAAACCTGAAGTAGGCATGTTAGTGTAAAAAATGCAAGCTCAAGCATCTCACTAACAGATTTCCCTCTTATCAGTTAAAATATACCCTGCAAATTAAAACTTAAATGTTATATCTTGTTTCTTGTGGAAGTATGTACAAGTAAATTGTTTTCAATATATATATATATATATATATATATATATATCAATAATATATATAATATTTTATAGTTGTGTTTCTTTAAACATACATGTTTTCGTTACAAATTTTCAAGTAACACAAATTGCCGTAAAATTTCCGCTTGTGGATCCAACATTCTTCAATTTTCAGAAAGCCCTTTCAGTGTTCTAAATTTTAATACTGTACAAGTAATTTCATTAATCATTACCACTTTTAACCTAAACCCTGAAGAGGGATCCCTGATAATCAATTTTGTAACGGTATGGATTGACTGTCATTTAAAAAAAACTTACAAAGCTTTTATTGACTTATGCGCCGCAGTTCTGCGCAAATCCCGCAAGAGCGTTTACGGTTTTTATTCACGGCAAATGCAGTTGAAATTTATGTGAGATGCATATTTTATGTTCATGTTTAGAAATCACGTCAATAGATAAAGAAATGCGCAGTCCTCATGTGCGTGTTGGTAAAGCATCGTGCATATGAGCTCAATATTAAAACCGTCAACGTAATATTAAAAGTAAAATGTTTCACAAAACCCCGATAGATGTCGCAGACAGACACCGGCTTGCTAATTTAACTTTGCATATAATATTGGCACAGGCTATACGGTTGTCTGCTGCTTAACTTTCATATTTCAAGGCTGCTGGTCTATTTATGCTAGTTACGGGAAGGTCGCCGATATCTCAGGCCGTATTTTCTGTGATGATAAAGCCAGGAAATATTGGTAATAAACTATATTGCGCAAGAGTCGTACTGCAAATACGTCGGCACAAGTACTTTAACTTACATTACAATATCTTTGCAAGCGTTCATCAGTGGAAACGTATATGGCTTTCTTTTGGTTGCGGTCGGTTTACATAGACTCTAATGCTCTTTTTATTCTCGTTCATTTTTCAGTTTCTCTTCTTTCAATAGGCATTTCGCTTTGAGAATCAGTTTCAGTTATGTGCGTCTAAAACTGTTTCAGAATGCCATCTCATATCCTCAGCCCTATTTTATGATTATGCAGAGCTTGAGTTTTTGGTTTTAAAACGTTTGCAAAGAACTTTTCCTAACGACCAAACGTTTGGTAAAACAGTGACAAAATAAGAATTTAACGCACACAAAGTAACCAAATTAAGGTTTTTTTCTCATCTCCCTACTTCCCACTCCCTACTCACTGCTGCATCCAACGTATTGTCACCCCTATTCGAAGACCCCTAAAATCTACTATCTCAACCTACTTAATGCCATCTAGTGCACTATATTCCTCACTTTATGGCATATATAATGTTTTAACTCTCCCAACCCCATGCCGTATCTAGGCCACTATACTCCTTACTCTTAGATATGTGAAATATACTAACTCTCTCTACTCCATGCCATATCTAGGCAACTATACTCCTTACTCTCAGATATGTCAAATGTACTTACTCCCAAAACTCCATGCCTTATAAAGTGCACTATACGCCTTACTCTCAGATATGTCAACAATACTAACTCCCAAAACTCCATGTCATATCTAGTGCTCTATACTCCTTACTCTCAGATATGTGAAATATACTAACTCTCTCTACTCCATGCCATATCTAGGCCACTATACTCCTTACTCTCAGATATGTGAAATATACTAACTCTCTCTACTCCATGAAATATCTAGGCCACTATACTAGTTACTCTCAGATATGTCAAATGTACTAACTCTCTCTACTCCGTGCTATATCAAGTACACTATACTCCTTACTCCCAGATATGTGAAATGTACTAACTCTCTCTATTCCCATGCCATATCAAGGTCAAATGTACTAACTCTCTCTACTCCGTACTATATCATGTGCACTATTCTCCTTACTCTCAGATATGTCAAATGTACTAACTCTCTCTACTCCATGTCATATCAAGGTCAAATGTACTAACTCTCTCTACTCCGTACTATATCATGTGCACTATTCTCCTTACTCTCAGATATGTCAAATGTACTAACTCTCTCTACTCCATGTCATATCAAGGTCAAATGTACTAACTCCCTCTACTCCGTGCTATATCATGTCCACTATACTCCTTACTCTCAGATATGTCAAATGTACTAACTCTCTCTACTCCGTGCTATATCAAGTACACTATACTCCTTACTCTCAGATATGTGAAATATACTAACTCTCTCTACTCCATGAAATATCTAGGCCACTATACTAGTTACTCTCAGATATATCAAATGTACTAACTCTCTCTACTCCGTGCTATATCAAGTACACTATACTCCTTACTCCCAGATATGTGAAATGTACTAACTCTCTCTATTCCCATGCCATATCAAGGTCAAATGTACTAACTCTCTCTACTCCGTACTATATCATGTGCACTATTCTCCTTACTCTCAGATATGTCAAATGTACTAACTCTCTCTACTCCATGTCATATCAAGGTCAAATATACTAACTCTCTCTACTCCGTGCTATATCAAGTACACTATACTCCTTACTCTCAGATATGTGAAATGTACTAACTCTCTCTACTCCATGCCATATCAAGGTCAAATGTACTAACTCTCTCTACTCCGTGCTATATCATGTGCACTATACTCCTTACTCTCAGATATGTCAAATGTACTAACTCTCTCTACTCCGTGCTATATCAAGTACACTATACTCCTTACTCCCAGATATGTGAAATGTACTAACTCTCTCTATTCCCATGCCATATCAAGGTCAAATGTACTAACTCTCTCTACTCCGTACTATATCATGTGCACTATTCTCCTTACTCTCAGATATGTCAAATGTACTAACTCTCTCTACTCCATGTCATATCAAGGTCAAATATACTAACTCTCTCTACTCCGTGCTATATCAAGTACACTATACTCCTTACTCTCAGATATGTGAAATGTACTAACTCTCTCTACTCCATGCCATATCAAGGTCAAATGTACTAACTCTCTCTACTCCGTGCTATATCATGTGCACTATACTCCTTACTCTCAGATATGTCAAATGTACTAACTCTCTCTACTCCATGCCATATCAAGGTCAAATGTACTAACTCTCTCTACTCCGTGCTATATCATGTGCACTATACTCCTTACTCTCAGATATGTCAAATGTACTAACTCTCTCTACTCCATGTCATATCAAGGTCAAATATACTAACTCTCTCTACTCCGTGCTATATCAAGTACACTATACTCCTTACTCTCAGATATGTGAAATGTACTAACTCTCTCTACTCCATGCCATATCAAGGTCAAATGTACTAACTCTCTCTACTCCGTGCTATATCATGTGCACTATACTCCTTACTCTCAGATATGTCAAATGTACTAACTCTCTCTACTCCATGCCATATCAAGGTCAAATGTACTAACTCTCTCTACTCCGTGCTATATCATGTGCACTATACTCCTTACTCTCAGATATGTGAAATGTACTAACTCTCTCTACTCCATGCCATATCAAGGTCAAATGTACTAACTCTCTCTACTCCGTGCTATATCAAGTACACTATACTCCTTACTCTCAGATATGTGAAATATACTAACTCTCTCTACTCCATGAAATATCTAGGCCACTATACTAGTTACTCTCAGATATGTCAAATGTACTAACTCTCTCTACTCCGTGCTATATCAAGTACACTATACTCCTTACTCCCAGATATGTGAAATGTACTAACTCTCTCTATTCCCATGCCATATCAAGGTCAAATGTACTAACTCTCTCTACTCCGTACTATATCATGTGCACTATACTCCTTACTCTCAGATATGTGAAATGTACTAACTCTCTCTACTCCATGCCATATCAAGGTCAAATGTACTAACTCTCTCTACTCCGTGCTATATCATGTGCACTATTTCTCCTTACTCTCAGATATGTCAAATGTACTAACTCCCTCTACTCCATGCCGTATCTAGTGCACTATACTCCTTACTCTCAGATATGTGAAATGTACTAACTGTCTCTACTCCGTGCTATATCAAGTACACTATACTTCTTACTCTCAGATATGTGAAATGTACTAACTCTCTCTACTCCATGCCATATCAAGGTCAAATGTACTAACTCTCTCTACTCCGTGCTATATCATGTGCACTATTGCTAATTACTCTCAGTTATGTCAAATGTACTAACTCTCTCTACTCCTTACTCTCAGATATGTGAAATGTACTAACTCTCTCTACTCCATGCCATATCAAGGTCAAATGTACTAACTCTCCCTACTTTACGTCAAATTCTGTTCCGGAATACCATCTCATATCCTCAGCTCTATTTCTTGCTTATCCAGACCATACTGTTCAAAACACAAATTTTTATTGTCTTCGTGTGTTTTTGTTTCACAAACGTTTCCAAAAGCTGTTACCAAAGCTGTGACAGAAAATTGACAAAATATGAATCTAACACAAAAGAATAACAAAAGTAGGGTATTTTCCTCGGTAGCCCTACCCTTATTGCAACACCCTTTACTAACCCTGCTGTATCTTACCGTACGCAAGAGCGGCCAACCAGCGCCGACAATAAATAACGTTAAATTATTACAATTAATTGCTAACACAATCAGTAAAAGCAATAATTTGAAATTTACGAAATAATCTTTTCTGAAACAATTTCTCTTTCAACCGTTGGGAAGAAATGTTTCTACCCGTCGAGAGAGGTAAATGCATTATAGTTCGTTATAGAATAGCCTACATTAGTTCTGAAATGGTTTCCTATTACGTACCAAAAACACAATTTCTTAACCGCCATTACTAACCGTAAACCAAATCGGAAATCACTTTAAATACCTCCATTTCCAGTAAAAGCAAAATCCACACGGAGCTAATAATAATGGTGCTGCCCAAGTCTTGCTGGGTCTGTTTACAGCATTCTCCTTCAATCAAATCATTAACGGCTTCCAGATACGTGCTAATAAAAATACACGACGAACAAAGCCCGTCATAGTCTATATTAAGATTTTGTGAAAAAGAGCTGGTCGTTTATTTCCAGCCGCCTCCAAGCTTTGAAGCACAGCAGTAAAAGGTCTTTGAGAATTCGTTGTTTCGTTCAATTTTTATTTGTAATTTTTGTAATTATATTTAGCTTGGTTATAAACCACTGATATGAACAAAAACGTCACCCTACTGAGGTAAAGAGAGAAAATGTTTAATTATTCTACTTTCTATTAAATATTTACAATTAATATAAATAAAGTAACATAACTTGTAATAGCTGTTATACCACATAACCTATAACATAAAATTATAACTGCTGTTTTATGAAATCATATGTTATCACTTATTTTATTCCAAATGGAACTTAACTTTGTTTATCAAGTAATTATAGTGCTAACACGCAAGTTCTAGTTCACCATATGATGATTAGGCCTGACACTCGTACGGTAATATATGAAATATAAAAAAGAATTAAAACAAATAAGTTGTGGGTTTTCTTACTAAAACTTCAATGTCCTACAGTAAATTTGCTCTCGAAGAGGGGGGAAGAGGGGGTAAACCAACTAGCCAGAATTAAGATTAATTAAGGCTTCACATGAAACATGTAATATAAATAAAAATGTTTTAAAGCCATAAACTACTTAGGTTAACAAAGGTTTATTATTGTTGCTTTTTATTAAATATTTACATAAATAAGGCAACATAACCGTAGCATTAAAACAGCTGTTCTACCACATAACCTATAACGTAAAATCAGCTGTTTTATGAAATCATATGGTATCAATAATTTGAAGCCAAATGGGACGAAATAACTAATTTGCATACCTGGCTACTTTCGTGATAAGTTTGAAAAAATATCTTTTCAAGTCTATTCCAACTTGAGTAAAAAAAATTATTTTAGTTACCTTTTAAAATAACTACAATTAGTATAAATAAAGTAACATAACCTTAGCGTTAAAACAGCTGTTCTACCACATAACCTATAACGTAAAATCAGCTGTTTTATGAAATCATATGGTATCAATAATTTGAAGCCAAATGGGACGAAATAACTATGTTGCATACCTTGCTCCTTTCGTGAAGGGTTTGAAAAAATATCATTTCAAGTCTATTCGAACTTAAGTAAAAAAAATTATTTTAGTTACTTTTTATTAAATAACTACAATTAGTATAAATAAAGTAACATAACCTTAGCGTTAAAACAGCTGTTTTATCACATAACCTATAACGTAAAATTAGCTGTTTTATGACATCATATGTTATCACTTATTTTAAGCTAAGTGGCACAAAAATATCAAAGTACATACTTTGACCCTTTGTAAAATGTTTTTCTCTCATGTAAAATTAAATTCATTAAATTTAGTTAACTAATTATTTTTTTGAAAAAAACTGTATTAACATCAAGCACCATATATAAGGTTAAAAAAAATGTTCTTTAACTTGATTAGATGAATAAAAAGTATTTTATTAACGACTAATAATTTGTTAAGATATATATATAAGGCGAGTGTGAACTAACAGAGGGAATTGAAAAATTATACAAAAAGTATAGTTTTATATTTATAGAAGTTTGTAAATTGAACTCATATTAAGAAAAAGGCACATTTAAATGCGCCAAAAGTGAGATTTGTATGGTTCTTCTTTCGTTTTACACTATTTCTACTCTTGGAAGATTTTTCGTCAAATTATCCAAAGAAAATGTTAAGACAAGTAAACAAACAGTATTTATCCAATTTAGCCGTTTGTTTAAAGTTCAGAAATATTTGTTTGGTAAAAAGTGTTTAAAGTCCAGAAACAGTTGCTTTAATAAAAAAGTATATTATCACTTTATTGCATGATAAATGCAAAACCTGGCATCAATGTATTTCTCTGTTTTGTTTCAAAGTCATATTGTTTATTTATTTTATCCGCCAGTAGGATTATGTTTGGATATGAATTTACTAAGAAATTATTTACGCTTTGTTTGACGTCTGTTTACGGTTTAACTGATCTAGTTTCTTTTTCAGGTATTGATGTTACTTCTTGATCATATTTTTTATTTGTTTTCGTTTCAGATATAGTTTGTCTTAATTGAGAAATTCTTTTGAGTTATTACTGTATTTCTCTCGCTCTCTTTTTACACTAATTTTATTTTAATATCTTTCCCTATTTTTATTCTCATTCTGCATTTTTACTCGCTTAAGTTATTCATGTTCTCTCTATTTTCTCTTTTATTATATAACAGGATTGTTTTAAAAACCTTCATTCACCTTTTTCTCGTCTGAACTATGAAAACAATGGTAGATAATAATCGAAAAATGCTTTTCGGAATATTTTATACAGATTAATTTTGAAAACATATCTCATTTACATAAATATTAAGGAGAGAGAAGATCGAGAATATACATACACACACACACACACACACACACACACACACACACACACACACACACACACACACACACACACACACACACACACACACACACACACACACACACACACACACACACACACACACACACACACACACACACACACACACACACACACACACACACACACACACACACACACACACACACACACACACACACACACACACACACACACATATATATATATATATATAATTACTGTTGCTGTGGAAGGGATTCATGTGGTCATTGAACCTTTGGGGGTCATCGTTGGATGGGATAGTAGGGTCATTTATACTTTATAAGTATAACTCATATGTATATACTTAAACTGTATATATATATATACACATAGAGTATTTAGGTAATCTAAACACCTAGAGGGAATGATTCTTAACATCATCAGGAATGAAAATTACAATAATCATTATTTTAATTTTCATTCCTGATGATGTTGGTACTCTTTACCAACGAAAGGTTTTGGATATAAATTAATAAATATTCTTGTATTTGAATAACCTATGTTGTTTTAATATATATATATATATATATATATATATATATATATATATATATATATATATATATATATAGGAGAATAAATAAGTGGGAGGTTGAGGAGAATATGTATGAAAGAAATGAATAGACGCTAATCAACAAAAATTTCACTTTGACAAATTCCATACTTTACCTAAGTGCTAATCTTAAACTTCTTACGTGTTTTATATAGCGTGACTTATTGACAAGTTATTCTGTGGAACTATTTGTGAAGTGAATACATCTTTTGCCTGAGTGTGTGAGTGTATGTTTTAAACGTGAGAAGAATCATCTCATCCGGCCCGCATCATTCAGTCACGAGACACTCTTATTCTAAATTAACTTATAACATGTGATTTCACACAACAGCTGCTTTTATCAATCACTTTTACATTAGTTTATGACATTATTTATAACTTTAATTTTGTAAACATATATCTTGTAAAATTTCTAATTTGAACATAAACTAATGTAAAAGTGATTGATTAAGTTTCACCGAACGTAATGGACTACAAAATTGAACAAACTGATTTTATGTTATTGGTAATGTTCTGAACAGTGGTTTTAATTCATAGGTTCTGTTACTTTATTTGTTGTACATTAATAAGGTAAAATATTACCATTCAATATATTTTATCAGATAAATATATATATATATATATATATATATATATATATATATATATATATATATAAATATCGCAATATGTTTTCTTGTGTATTAATAAAGAACAAAAGTCAAAATACAAATACAAGAATTATATTTGAATTTACAATTCAAAGCTTTTCGTTGGCTAACAGTAAATTCAAATATAATTCTTGTATTTGTATTTTGACTTTTGTTCTTTATTAATACACAAGAAAACATATTGCGATATTTATATCTATAACCTTACAGGGTTGTATTTTGTGTGAATTAGAAGTGAATGTATTTTTTGAGGTTAAGTTCCATATTTGTTTATTTTTTATAAGTTGTTTACATATTTTTGGTATTTTACTATATTACAATTTAATATATTTATTATATTATTATTATTTCATATTATTGTAATAATTTTTATATATATTGACATGATATCAGTTAATAATTGTAATGCTGCCTTAACAAAGGACTTAAATTTATTTGAAAAGCGGAAAATTCAGTTAATGAACACAAATTGTAATATATATTTTAATAAACAATGTATTATAAACAATATTATTCCAAAATACGCAAAAATTACAATAAAAAACAAAAGTGATACTGCCAAAAAAACTTGTAAACAAGCAGAGAAATTATGGGTTAAAAATGAAATAAGAAATTTATATAAAAAACAAAACATTTTAACTACTGAAATATATAAATTACATTTAAAATTAGCTTCTACAATGAATAGTATAAAATGGGAAGAAAAATACAATAAAATTTACTTCTTGATAAATAAAACTAGAAATATAAAAATAAATAATATATCAAAAAAACTAAATAATTTAAAACTTGAAAAACAAATGAAAATAATACCTGAAGTTAAATATCATAACTTTCACCCTAATGTTGTTAATTTATCTAATACTAAATTTAATAATTGCGAAATAAAACTACTTGAAAATAATAAAATCAATATAAAAAGAAACATAAATAAAGATATTGATAATATAATAATAGATACAGAAATAGCCATTAGTAAATTAAATGAAAATATACAAGATAGTATCAGAATCGAAGCAGCTCATGAAATAAAAAAATTAATTAAAACTAATAAAATTAATAAAACCCATAGACAAACATATTTAGGAGTTAAAGATTTAAAAAATAAACTACAAAATAACAATCTAATTACAGTAAAAGCTGATAAAAGTAACGCTGTTGTAATTATTGATAAGGACGAACACATAAATAAAACAGAAAAATACATAAATGAAAATCAATTTAGTGAAATATATAAGGATCCTACAAAGAAATATCAAAATGAAATAAAAAATTTAATAAAATCTTCTTATAAATTATTTAATAAATATAATATTAGTAATTATATGAACGATAATCCAAAAATACCAATAATGAATGGACTTATTAAATTACACAAAATTGAGAAACCAATTAGACCATTAGTAAATTTTATGAATGCCCCTTCTTATAAAATATCTAAAATCATAACATCTATTCTTAAAGATAAAATGAAACTAAATAATAATCATACCATAAGTAATTCTATTAACCTTATTGATAAATTAAAAATAATTAATATTGATAATAAAACCAAATTAATATCATTAGATATAAAAAATATGTACACAAATATTCCTATAAAAGAGACTCTCAATATTATAAAATCTAGATTAGAGCAAAATGAAAAAGATAGAAAATTAATATTAGAAATTATAAATACATTAAAAATAATATTAAATCAAAATTATTTTACATATAATAATAAAATTTATAAACAGGAAGATGGTCTTGCCATGGGTTCTCCCTTATCGAATATAATATCTGAAATATTTTTACAATATATAGATGATAAAATAAATAAAATTATACAGACATTTGATAAAAACGGTTATTGGTTTAGATATGTAGATGATGGATTGTATGTATCTAATAATAATGGTATAAACTTAATAACTATTTTAGATAAAATAAATATGATAAATAAAAATATTAATTTTACTTATGAAATGGAGGAAAATAATAAGATCAACTTTCTAGATATAACAATTATAAGACATATTAATGAATTTGAATTTAACATATATCGTAAACCGACACAAACTAACCAAATTATACCTAATAATTCTAACCATCCGTATAATCAAAAAATGGCTGCATTATACAATTTATTATATAGATTACATAAAATACCTATGAATAATGAAAACAAGATAAGAGAGAAAAACATTATCTATCAAATTGCAATTGAGAATGGTTATAAAAAGAAAACTGTTGATAAACTTAATTATAATATTTTAAAGAAACAAAATAATAATCTAATTTACAAAAATAATGATGAAAATGTCATATGGACTTCATTTACATTTTTTGGTAATGAAGTAAAAAATATCACAAAATTGTTTAAAGGTAGCAACATAAAATTCGCTTATAATACTAATAATAAATTAATAAATATAATGAATAATAATAATATTATTAATATGCATGAAAAAAACGGTGTATATAAATTAGAATGTGATTATTGTAATAAAGTTTATATAGGACAAACTAAGAAAAAACTTAAAGATAGATATAAAGAACATTTTAATGCATATAAAAAGCCAGAAATTTATAAATCAAATTTTGCTAGTCATTGTATTAATAATAATCACTTATTTCCTAATATAGATAATATGATACTTATAAAAGAAATTAACAAAGGCCTGAGAATGAATATTTATGAAGCTTTAGAAATACATAAATATAATACTAATAATGAGTTGATAAATGAACAAATACAAGTAAAATCTAAATTCGATAATATATTCAGTGTTTGTAATGTTAGGGCAGCAAAATAAAAAAATTTTAACAACATTGTAATTGATTTGGCATAACTATTTATTTGATCTAATTTGCACATATGTTAATTTTAATTGTTTAATATTCCTGATGATGTTGGTACTGTTAGCCAACGAAAAGCTTTGAATTGTAAATTCAAATATAATTCTTGTATTTGTATTTTGACTTTTGTTCTTTATATATATATATATATATATATATATATATATATATATATATATATATATATATATATATAATATTTGATTAAGTGTTATAATAATCATTAATTCGTTAAATAAAATTTGTATTCAGTAAAATTTTGAACTTCTAATTAAGGTTTCCTATCACCTACATTCTTCTATTATTAAATACATTAACTAGATTCTAAAAACCTCATTCAACTGGATTCCTATTCACTAATTGCCACTTTGAATTTTTGTTCTAAAGCAACTCTCGATTGCAACTATAAGACTACAAATAGGGGGTGGGGCATCTACAGAAATAAATTTTTAATAGTTAAAAGCAAACGGATGGTTTTTGCAAAAGAAATTTTTAAAATACTCTAAATCTCTTGCTAACAATCTATGGTCTACATCAGGTATCTCAAACGGTCAGTGGTCCCCTCTTAGGGGACGTAGAGGTTTTAAGAGAGGTATGGATAATTGCACTGAAACTCTGCCTACAGAAGAGAGGTGTGTGTCTTTATTCGGTGTACCCGCTGGTAGACTGACGTCACATGTGCATACTGAACTACGTCATTGTGTTTTGTAGAATGTTTAGTCTTGGTAGACCCTTGTTGCTAAGTTATAGTCTCTGTGCTCAAGGACAGCCTCTCTGGAGCAGAGGTATAGCAGTGGGTAGACTGACGTGACATGTGCGTACTGAACTACGTCATTGTGTTTGTAGAATGTTTAGTCTTGGTAGACCCTTGTTGCTAAGTTATAGTCTCTGTGCTCAAGGACAGCCTCTCTGGAGCAGAGGTATAGCAGTGGGTAGACTGACGTGACATGTGCGTACTGAACTACGTCATTGTGTTTGTAGAATGTTTAGTCTTGGTAGACCCTTGTTGCTAAGTTATAGTCTCTGTGCTCAAGGACAGCCTCTCTGGAGCAGAGGTATAGCAGTGGGTAGACTGACGTGACATGTGCGTACTGAACTACGTCATTGTGTTTGTAGAATGTTTAGTCTTGGTAGACCCTTGTTGCTAAGTTATAGTCTCTGTGCTCAAGGACAGCCTCTCTGGAGCAGAGGTATAGCAGTGAGTAGACTGACGTGACATGTGCGTACTGAACTACGTCATTGTGTTTGTAGAATGTTTAGTCTTGGTAGACCCTTGTTGCTAAGTTATAGTCTCTGTGCTCAAGGACAGCCTCTCTGGAGCAGAGGTATAGCAGTGAGTAGACTGACGTGACATGTGCGTACTGAACTACGTCATTGTGTTTGTAGAATGTTTAGTCTTGGTAGACCCTTGTTGCTAAGTTATAGTCTCTGTGCTCAAGGACAGCCTCTCTGGAGCAGAGGTATAGCAGCTGGTAGACTGACGTGACATGTGCGTACTGAACTACGTCATTGTGTTTGTAGAATGTTTAGTGTTGGTAGACCCTTGTCAATACGTTATGGTCTCTGTGCTCAAAGATAACATCTCCGGAGCGTAGGGAAGTCTTAATTTATTATATAGTCATTTTCTCCATTTTATTTTGAAGTTATTGAGTTAAACAAAATTATCTGATGTTTAATTGACCTATAACGCTTTAGTTTCACAATCAGATTGTAATTTCTGAGGGAGCGTGACCTCATGTCAGTGTTATAAAAGGGGACGCAGAGCCTGAAATGTTGAGAACGCCAGGTCTTATAAAGGGGGCGCAGAGCCTGAAATATTATGAACTCCAGGTATTATAAAGGGGGGCAGAGCGAGAAATGTTAAGAACTCCAGGTTTTATAAAGGGGAACGCAGAGACTGAAATGTTAGGAACTCCAAGTCTTATAAAGGGGGCGCAGTGCCTGAAATGTTGTGAACTCCAGGTTTTATAAAGGGGGCGCAGAGCCTGAAATGTTGAAAACTCCAGGTATTATAAAGGGGGCGCAGATCCTGAAATGTTGAGAACTCCAGGTATTATAAAGGGGGCGCAGAGCCTGAAATGTTGAGAACTCCAGGTATTATAAAGAGGTCACAGAACCTGAAATGTTAAAAACGCCAGGTCTTATAAAGGGGGCGCAGAGCCTGAAATATTATGAGCTCCAGGTATTATAAAGGGGGGCAGAGCGAGAAATGTTAAGAACTCCAGGTTTTATAAAGGGGAACGCAGAGACTGAAATGTTGAGAGCTCCAAGTCTTATAAAGGGGGCGCAGTGCCTGAAATGTTGGGAACTCCAGGTATTATAAATGGGGGCAGAGCGTGAAATGTTAAGAACTCCAAGTCTTATAAAGGGGGCGCAGTGCCTGAAATGTTGTGAACTCCAGGTTTTATAAAGGGGGCGCAGAGCCTGAAATGTTGAGAACTCCAGGTATTATAAAAGGGGCGCAGAGCCTGAAATGTTGAGAACTCCATGTATTATAAAGGGGGCGCAGTGCCTGAAATGTTGAGATCTCCAGGTATTATAAAGGGGGCGCAGAGCCTGAAATTTTGAGAACTCCAGGTATTATAAAGGGGGCGCAGAGCCTGAAATGTTGAGAACTCCAGGTATTATAAAGGGTTCGCAGTGCCTGAAATGTTGAGAACTCCAGGTATTATAAAGGGGGCGCAGAGCCTGAAATGTTGAGAACTCCAGGTATTATAAAAGGGGCGCAGATCCTGAAATGTTGAGAACTCCAGGTATTATAAAGGGGGCGCAGAGCCAGAAATGTTGAGAACTCCAGGTATTATAAAGGGGGCGCAGAGCCTGAAATGTTGAGAACTCCAGGTATTATAAAGGGGGCGCAGAGCCTGAAATGTTGAAAACTCCAGGTATTATAATGGGGGCGCAGAGCCTGAAATGTTGAGAACTCCAGGTATTATAAAGGGGGCGCAGAGCCTGAAATGTTGAGAACTCCAGGTATTATAAAGGGGGCGCAGTGCCTGAAATGTTAAGAACTCCAAGTCTTATAAAGGGGGCGCAGTGCCTTAAATGTTGAGAACTCCAGGTATTATAAAGGGGGCGCAGAGCTGAAATGTTGAGAACTCCAGGTATTATAAAGGGGGCGCAGAGCCTGAAATGTTGAGAACTCCAGGTATTATAAAGGGGGCGCAGAGCCTGAAATGTTGAGAACTCCAGGTATTATAAAGGGGGCGCAGTGCCTGAAATGTTGAGAACTCCAGGTATTATAAAGGGGGCGCAGAGCCAGAAATGTTGAGAACTCCAGGTATTATAAAGGGGGCGCAGAGCCTGAAATGTTGAGAACTCCAGGTATTATAAAGGGGGCGCAGAGCCTGAAATGTTGAGAACTCCAGGTATTATAATGGGGGCGCAGAGCCTGAAATGTTGAGAACTCCAGGTATTATAAAGGGGGCGCAGAGCCTGAAATGTTGAGAACTCCAGGTATTATAAAGGGGGCGCAGTGCCTGAAATGTTAAGAACTCCAAGTCTTATAAAGGGGGCGCAGTGCCTTAAATGTTGAGAACTCCAGGTATTATAAAGGGGGCGCAGAGCCTGAAATGTTGAGAACTCCAGGTATTATAAAGGGGGCGCAGAGCCTGAAATGTTGAGAACTCCAGGTATTATAAAGGGGGCGCAGAGCCTGAAATGTTGAGAACTCCAGGTATTATAAAGGGGGCGCAGTGCCTGAAATGTTAAGAACTCCAAGTCTTATAAAGGGGGCGCAGTGCCTGA
>JBAIZL010000010.1:8378949-8408949 GCA_036971475.1 Prosapia bicincta | reverse complement strand
CATAAGTTTATCATTTTACTGTTTGCGTAAGTACTATATATTATAATTCTAGAATTATATCTCAACTGGGCAAGATCCAATTTTCTGAAACAATTGTTATATCACAATATATTATGAATAAATCTGTCCCACTATAAATTAAAAACTAAGGAAGTAGAGTAGAACTCCGAATAGGGGGTGAAAAAATCAAGCCTATTCGTGAGAACAATCAGGTCCTATTCGGATGTTCAATCCTGGCCTATTCGGATGAACAATCCTGGCCTATTCGGATGAACGATCCGAGCCTATTCGGATGTTCAATCCTGGCCTATTCGGATGAACGATCCGAGCCTATTCGGATGTTCAATCCTGGCCTATTCGGATGAACGATCCGAGCCTATTCGGATGTTCAATCCTGGCCTATTCGGATGAACGATCCGAGCCTATTCGGATGTTCAATCCTGGCCTATTCGGATGAACGATCCGAGCCTATTCGGATGTTCAATCCTGGCCTATTCGGATGAACGATCCGAGCCTATTCGGATGTTCAATCCTGGCCTATTCGGATGAACGATCCGAGCCTATTCGGATGTTCAATCCTGGCCTATTCGGATGAACGATCCGAGCCTATTCGGATGTTCAATCCTGGCCTATTCGGATGAACAATCCTGGCCTATTCGGATGAACGATCCGAGCCTATTCGGATGTTCAATCCTGGCCTATTCGGATGAACGATCCGAGCCTATTCGGATGTTCAATCCTGGCCTATTCGGATGAACGATCCGAGCCTATTCGGATGTTCAATCCTGGCCTATTCGGATGAACAATCCTGGCCTATTCGGATGAACGATCCGAGCCTATTCGGATGTTCAATCCTGGCCTATTCGGATGAACGATCCGAGCCTATTCGGATGTTCAATCCTGGCCTATTCGGATGTTCAATCCTGGCCTATTCGGATGAACGATCCGAGCCTATTCGGATGTTCAATCCTGGCCTATTCGGATGAACGATCCGAGCCTATTCGGATGTTCAATCCTGGCCTATTCGGATGAACGATCCGAGCC
Organism: Prosapia bicincta; assembly: GCA_036971475.1. Taxonomy (NCBI): domain Eukaryota; kingdom Metazoa; phylum Arthropoda; class Insecta; order Hemiptera; family Cercopidae; genus Prosapia; species Prosapia bicincta. The sequence goes on along the minus strand of JBAIZL010000010.1, from coordinate 8,407,905 downwards.
TATTCGGATGTTCAATCCTGGCCTATTCGGATGAACAATCCTGGCCTATTCGGATGAACGATCCGAGCCTATTCGGATGTTCAATCCTGGCCTATTCGGATGAACGATCCGAGCCTATTCGGATGTTCAATCCTGGCCTATTCGGATGAACGATCCGAGCCTATTCGGATGTTCAATCCTGGCCTATTCGGATGAACGATCCGAGCCTATTCGGATGTTCAATCCTGGCCTATTCGGATGAACAATCCTGGCCTATTCGGATGAACAATCCTGGCCTATTCGGGTGAACAATTCGGCCTTATTCGGATGAACAATCCGGCCTATTCGGATGTTCAATCCTGGCCTATTCGGATGAACAATCCTGGCCTATTCGGATGAACGATCCGAGCCTATTCGGATGAACAATCCTGGCCTATTCGGATGAACAATCCTGGCCTATTCGGATGAACAATCCTGGCCTATTCGGGTGAACAATTCGGCCTTATTCGGATGAACAATCCGGCCTATTCGGATGAACAATCCTGGCCTATTCGGATGAACAATCCTGGCCTATTTGGATGAACAGTCCTGGCCTATTCGGGTGAACAATTCGGGCCTATGCGGATGATTAATCAGGTCCTATCCAGATAATCAATCCGGGCCTATTCGGGTGAACAATTCAGTCTTATTAGGATGAACAGTCCGGCCTATTCGGATGAACAATCCTGGCCTATTTGGATGAACAATCCTGGCCTATTCGGATGAACAATCCTGGCCTATTTGGATGAACAATCCTGGCCTATTCGGATGAACAATCCGGGCCTATTCAGATGAACAATCCTGGAATATTTGGATGAACAATCTGGCCTATTCGGATGAACAATCCGGCCTATTCGGATGAACAATCCGGCCAATTCGGATGAACAATCCTGGCCTATTCGGATGAACAATCTTGGCCTATTCGGATGAACAATCCGGGCCTATTCGGATGAATAGTCCTGGCCTATTCGGATGAACAATCCGGCCTATTCGGATGAACAATCCGGCCTATTCGGATGAACAATCCGGGCCTATTCGGGTGAACAATTGTCTTATTGGGATGAACAATCCTGGCCTATTCGGATGAACATTCCGGCCTATTCGGATGAACAATCCGGGCCTATTCGGGTGAACAATTGTCTTATTCGGATGAACAATCCGGGCTTATACGGATGATTAATCCGGAACTATGGGGATGGACAATCCGGGCCTATTTGGATGAACAAAAATTAGAAAAATTGGATAAACACGAAATCACATAATTTACTGTATGGGTCATTCTCAAAATAATAGAACTATTCTAGCCCCTTATAAAATTCTTTAAAAATACTTTTTTCAGAAGTTAAAGAAAATGAAATTCAAGTTGGAAGAAATAAATACATGAGTAGTAGTTCTTTACTCTAATAATATTTTCAAATAAATGAATGTTGGAAATGGAGAGAAAAGAAAATTTTTTACAAGCTTCTGAGGTAAGGCTGCCCTTAGAAGAAAGAAAATAAGTTATCTAACAGCTGCAAATAATCACGTTATACGGTGTCCCTCAGGTTAAACAATTCTACAATCGTATCACCTTGCGGGTATGTAGTCTACAGGGGCGACTCTTGCTGGTTTTATGTAAATAACCTCACATATAAAATGCAATTTATATTTGTTTGAAAAGCGACTAGTTATTTACTTTAATATTGCAAGATATAAATCTTCTAAACTTTATAAACACATTTCTTCCCTTCCATGATTGTTTTTACGCAAAAAAACAGATATTTTTTTAATGTTTAAGATTAATCTTATCTTTTATAGATGTGTTTTGAATTATAAATAATCTCTTGTACTCAATTTTTATACCTAAACTAGCGCTACTACTATAATACTATTAGTACATATTAGCTTATTCTAAGACATGTTTTGTAATCTCAATCCGTTTGGGAACTAATAATCTTATCGCCTTGAAAAACAGAAATTAGCTTCGAATATAATTAAGATCAAGTTAGAGACATTAAACCTTCAGAAAGTTTAGGGATGGCAAGGGCGGCAGTGGGCAGAGGAGCCCCATCAGCGAGGCCAGCCAAGGTCCAGAGTACTGTGCGATACCAAAGGATTGCATGCAACATGCTGCCAATCACTGCAGCTGCCATCCCGAGCTTGGCCGTATAAAGGAGGTTCAAGGACGAACACTTGGCGAGCCAAAGCTTCAGCCGAGACTGTCTGACAAGCTAGAGCCAGCAGAGGTAGGAAGCATATGAGTATCCGTCATATTTCAAGCTTGGATTTAAAGGAAAGTTATAGATTCCTACTGTTAGTTCACACTCGCCCTATGCACACACACACACACACACACACACACACACACACACACACACACACACACACACACACACACACACACACACACACACACACACGCACGCACGCACACACACACACACACACACACACACACACACACACACACACACACACACACACACACACACACACACACATATATATCACTTTCAACAAGAATCTTACTTGGTATTTATGCCAGTTAACCTTCGAAGAATAATGGTATCGTCATTGTCACTGACGACAGTTATCAGTTGATGCTCGACATTGAAGTTACCAATTATCTTCGAAAGTTGACTCGCATAAATACCAAGTAAGACTCTTGTTTAAGTTCATATAGTGAAAGTGGTATGTGAATACAAGAAAACAGTGTTGCAAAGTATATATATATATATATATATATATATATATATATATATATATATATATATATAAATTTTCAATCGTTAAAATACATTTTATTCCTCTAATAAAGATTAAATACATTTTTTTAACCTTGTGGAGGATGATTCTTGGTATTCGACCAAGTAGTTGACGTAATGGTTCTCTGGTGTAGAAGGAAGTTACATCCTTACATGACGTAGTCTTCCTCTCGTCCGAGGCGAGAGAGGTGAGTCCTGCTACGCGGACTTTCTAAGCCATTTAAATAAGGCTTCCATGATCGGCTGCGTGTTTATCATATTTGCAGTTAACCTTATCAAATATAATTAACCTCAATATTCCGAAATATCAACAGATTAGATCTATTAACTTTGTTTGTCACATAATTATAGTGTTAACACGCATGTTCCAGTTCACCATATGATGATTAGGCCTGATACTTGTATAGTAATATATACAATATACATAAGAATTAAAACAAATGAGTTTTTGTTTTTATGACTAAAACTTCGATGTCCTAAAGTAAATCTGCTCTCATAGAGGGGTAAGAGGGGTAAACCCTCTACCACGAGTGAGGATGAACAGGTTTCACATAAAAACAGTGATATAAAAAAAAATGTTTTAAAATCATATCCTTCTTAGCTTAACAAAGAAAATATTTATTGTTTTTACGTTTGATTAAATATTAATATAAATAAGATAACATAACCTATGCGTTAAAACAGCTGTTCTACCACACAACCTATAACTTAAAATCAGCTGTTTTATGAAATCATATGTAATCACTAATTTTAAGCTAAATGGGACGAAATAGCTATATTGCATGCCTTGCCCCTATTTTTAAAAGTTTTTCCCCATAAAAAACTAAAATATTCCTTTAATAAATATAATAAATGAATTAATATTCGAAAAACTGTATTAACATCAGAGGTCATCCGCTACAAGTTTTAAATAAATATATTCGAAATTGAGTTGATGAATAAAAGTCAATTTACTAACCATTGAAAATTTGAAGAATTGAAATAACTGATATTTAAATGGTCAGCTTAAATGTCACCATAAGATGCCTTTAAAGCACGACAAAAATGCATTACCTTGGGTGTAAACATGTCACGAGAATGGAACGTTAGTCTCGAATTTTGTTTGATAGTTCCGTTCCATGCTACATAATGTCGGAAGCGGCGTAATGGATTTGCTTTGAGCTATGTGTTAAATATTTGTTAATATCTTAGCTTTGTTATAATCCATAAAAACTCCCACGAATGTTTACAGGAGATTTAAGACTTGCCGCTAATGTAAACACGTTAGCATTTGCGGTATAAATAAACTGGTAACGTTCCTTAATAGCACCAGAGAATCAAACTCGCTGCATAAATCTTTGTATTTAGTTCGCTAAATGAAATGATAAACCGTTTAAAACTATCAGTTTTTACAGCTTGTTTTTTATGTCAATGAAAATTTTTTTAATGAAATTACATCTGAATTTGGGACTTGAAAAGAGATTAAAAAAGGGGTTTTAATGCCTTTTGAATCATTTTTAAAACGAACATTGTGAAATATTCAGCTCTAAAAACTACGCTTTTGAAAAGAATATTGTGTACCATAAAAGAATAAAATTTGTGAGGGCGAAACATTTTACGAGTACAACCGGGATGCTATATATTTATTATTCTAATAAATTATTACGTTCTTACAGTAGTCAATAAATTATGAGGCAAGTTTAGACTAAATAACTATTTATTAATTCACTATTTATTTATGTCTACTATTATTTATACATTTAACATTTATAAGACTTTAGCTAATAATACCTACTTTGTTTACTAATAGTCTGTTTACACTAAAATTATCACGAATGCTTTTACTTTCTTCACTGCATTAAAAAACATTCTCCCCCTACAAGCTTTTATACCTTTATATATATGGACTTGCCGCTTCTAGCAATTTCTAACCACTTCACTATTTAGAAAGTCTTAGAGTTTACTAGAGCGGAATGGCGGTTTTGCGTTAAAGGACTTGTAAACCTAACAAGCCTTGTTCCATAAATAACGTCAGGTTGCTGCCCGTCGCAATAATTCATTAAATTTAATTTAAATTAATTAGCAACCTTGTTGTTAGGCACCTATCACATAATATCGTTAATTGTTATATTATTGAGTATAAACAACCACATACACACACACACACACACACACACACACACACACACACACACACACACACACACACACACACACACACACACACACACACACACACACACACACACACACACACACACACACACACACACATACACACACACAACCACACACACACACACACACACACACACACACACACACACACACACACACACACACACACACACACACACACACACACACACACACACACACACACACACACACACACACACACATAGATATACACACACACACACACACACACACACACACACACACAAACACACACACAGAAATATTTTCTCACTTGGGTTAGAAACGTTAATTCTGGTTCCTCCTAAGCTTTATACTGATATAACTAAAGTGAGGGGAATATCTGAAAGTAAAATTAACAATGAAGAAGTGAAAAAATGTAAAATTTGCACTTGGAAACATGTTAATAAATAAATCTAGATTTTTGATTCTTGTTTTTGTGATTTAAAGGGAATTAAAATAAAATTGTACAAAATTACCATTTTCCAGTGTAAAAGAAGGCTTACTTCTAAAGATATAATAATAGAGGTAGAACAATATATTAAAGGCAGCCGTTAGTTGTACATGATGCAATTATCTATCGCAACGATTTGGGCATAGCGATCCCAGCAAGGTCAATCACCCTTCATTCATGCTCTCCCATGACGAGGAGTGTTCGATGCGCTATGTAGTTTAAGTGGTACATAAGTGTCTTCTAAGTGGTACAAATCACAGAACCACTTGAAAACTAATCTAGAAAACTAGACTAGTTGGAAAATGCTTGATGCCCTATGTAGTCTAAGTGGTACACAAGTGTCTTCTAGTCACTAAGCGGTACTAGTCACATAACCTATCTCTGTATAAATCTAGACTATTTGTAAAGTGCTCGAATAGCTATGTAACCTAAGTGGTACATAAGTGTCTTCTAAGTGGTACAAATCACAGAACCACTTGAAAACTAATCTAGAAAACTAGACTAGTTGGAAAATGCTTGATGCCCTATGTAGTCTAAGTGGTACACAAGTGTCTTCTAGTCACTAAGCGGTACTAGTCACATAACCTATCTCTGTATAAATCTAGACTATTTGTAAAGTGCTCGAATAGCTATGTAACCTAAGTGGTACTTAAGTGTCTTCTAAGTGGTACAAATCACCGAACTTATCTGTGTATAAATCTAGACTAGTTGTAAAATGCTCGAAGAGCTAAGTAATGTATGTGGTACATAAGTGTCTTCTAAGTGGTACAAGTCACCGAACTCATCTGTGTATAAATCTAGGCTAGTTGTAAAGTGCTCGAAGAGCTAAGTAATCTATGTGGTACATAAGTGTCTTCTAAGTGGTACAAGTCACCGAACTTATCTGTGTATAAATCTAGGCTAGTTGTAAAGTGCTCGAAGAGCTAAGTAATCTATGTGGTACATAAGTGTCTTCTAAGTGGTACAAGTCACCGAACTTATCTGTGTATAAATCTAGACTAGTTGTAAAGTGCTCGAAGAGCTAAGTAATCTATGTGGTACATAAGTGTCTTCTAAGTGGTACAAGTTACCGAACTTATCTGTGTATAAATCTAGGCTAGTTGTAAAGTGCTCGAAGAGCTAAGTAATCTATGTGGTACATAAGTGTCTTCTAAGTGGTACAAGTCACCGAACTTATCTGTGTATAAATCTAGACTAGTTGTAAAATGCTCGAAGAGCTAAGTAATCTATGTGGTACATAAGAGTCTTCTAAGTGGTACAAGTCACCGAACTTATCTGTGTATAAATCTAGACTAGTTGTAAAGTGCTCGAAGAGCTAAGTAATCTATGTGGTACATAAGTGTCTTCTAAGTGGTACAAGTCACCGAACTTATCTGTGTATAAATCTAGACTAGTTGTAAAGTGCTCGAAGAGCTAAGTAATCTATGTGGTACATAAGTGTCTTCTAAGTGGTACAAGTCACCGAACTTATCTGTGTATAAATCTAGACTAGTTGTAAAGTGCTCGAAGAGCTAAGTAATCTATGTGGTACATAAGTGTCTTCTAAGTGGTACAAGTCACCGAACTTATCTGTGTATAAATCTAGACTAGTTGTAAAGTGCTCGAAGAGCTAAGTAATCTATGTGGTACATAAGTGTCTTCTAAGTGGTACAAGTCACCGAACTTATCTGTGTATAAATCTAGACTAGTTGTAAAGTGCTCGAAGAGCTAAGTAATCTATGTGGTACATAAGTGTCTTCTAAGTGGTACAAGTCACCGAACTTATCTGTGTATAAATCTAGACTAGTTGTAAAGTGCTCGAAGAGCTAAGTAATCTATGTGGTACATAAGTGTCTTCTAAGTGGTACAAGTCACCGAACTTATCTGTGTATAAATCTAGACTAGTTGTAAAATGCTCGAAGAGCTAAGTAATCTATGTGGTACATAAGAGTCTTCTAAGTGGTACAAGTCACCGAACTTATCTGTGTATAAATCTAGACTAGTTGTAAAGTGCTCGAAGAGCTAAGTAATCTATGTGGTACATAAGTGTCTTCTAAGTGGTACAAGTCACCGAACTTATCTGTGTATAAATCTAGAGTAGTTGGAAAGTGCTCGAAGAGCTAAGTAATCTATGTGGTACATAAGAGTCATCTAAGTGGTACAAGTCACCGAATCTATCTCTGTAAAAGACGAATATTGGCAAGAATATATGAACCGCAGTTACGACGTGGATTTAATGTTGTGCAGAAATAACAAAACTCGTAACTACAAAGAAATACGTGTCTGCAGCTAATGTGTAGAGGTGGTGTAGGCCTACACAGAAACTAGTTGAAAATATCCTTTAGAAAAACTTTTCTACAGCAAATAAATAGCATTGTAAATCTTTTGATAAATACGTTCAGTAACAGAAAAACATGAACAAGTACTGCAACCCCCTTTCGCAGCGTAACGTAAAGGCTCATGAAGTAACAACAAACCTGCGTTACAGTGGTTTAAAGATATAGTAGCTCTAGGGCGATCGGATAGTGTCAGAAAAGGAAAAGATTGAAATAGACTAAAGGGAGGCACAGGCTGGGATTTGGAACATGCTTTGGCTATATCATGGGTGTACGTGGGTTCTCTTCATAGGCTGGGGTCTAGAACATGGTGTAGCTAGATCATGGGTGTACGTGGGCTCTCTCCATAGGCTGGGATCTGGAACATGCTTTAGCTAGATCAGCGGTGTACGTGGGCTCTCTCCTTCGGCTGGGGTCTGGAACATGCTTTGGCTAGATCATGGGTGTACGTGGGTTCTATCCATCGGCTGGGGTCTGGAACATGGTGTAGCTAGATCATGGGTGTACGTGGGCTCTATCCATCGGCTGGGGTCTGGAACATGCTTTAGCTAGATCAGCGGTGTACGTGGGCTCTCTCCATCGGCTGGGGTCTGGAACATGCTTTAGCTAGATCAGGGGTGTACGTGGGTTCTATCCATCGGATGGGGTCTGGAACATGGTGTAGCTAGATCAGCGGTGTACGTGGGCTCTCTCCATCGACTGGGGTCTGGAACATGCTTTAGCTAGATCAGGGGTGTACGTGGGTTCTATCTATCGGCTGGGGTCTGGAACATGGTGTAGCTAGATCATGGGTGTATGTGGGCTTTCTCCATCGGCTGGGGTCTGGAACATGCTTTAGCTAGATCAGGGGTGTACGTGGGTTCTATCCATCGGCTGGGGTCTGGAACATGGTGTAGCTAGATCATGGGTGTACGTGGGCTCTCTCCATCGGCTGGGGTCTGGAACATGCTTTAGCTAGATCAGGGGTGTACGTGGGTTCTATCCATCGGCTGGGGTCTGGAACATGGTGTAGCTAGATCAGCGGTGTACGTGGGCTCTCTCCATCGACTGGGGTCTGGAACATGCTTTTTAGCTAGATCAGCGGTGTACGTGGGCTCTCTCCATCGGCTTGGGTCTGGAACATGGTGTAGCTAGATCATGGGTGTACGTGGGCTCTCTCCATCGGCTGGGGTGTGGAACATGCTTTAGCTAGATCAGGGGTGTACATGGGTTCTATCCATCGGCTGGGGTCTGGAACATGGTGTAGCTAGATCAGCGGTGTACGTGGGCTCTCTCCATCGACTGGGGTCTGGAACATGCTTTTTAGCTAGATCAGCGGTGTACGTGGGTTCTCTCCATAGGCTGGGGTCTAGAACATGCTTTAGCTAGATCATAAGTGTACGTGGGCTCTCTCCATCGGCTGGGGTCTGGAACATGCTTTGGCTAGATCAGGGGTGTACGTGGGCTCTCTCCATCGGGGCTATAACAGACTACGTGGAGGCACAGGCTGGGGTCTGGAATATGGTTTAGCTAGATCAGGGGTGTACGTGGGTACCCTCCATCGGCGGGGGTCTGGAACACGCTTTAGCTAGATCAGGGGTGTACGTGGGCTCTCTCCATGAAGAGATAACTACCAGTTTCCCCAGCTTGTACAGGTTATTGTTGGTTAATATAGGTATCGAGAAAAGGCTTAATGATCTGGTGCTGAGGATAAGGGGGAGGTACGGCATGAATCAGACGGGGGACGTTCATCAGCTACCCGGTGCTGTCTTAGTCTAGCAAAGCTAGTAATTTAAGCAAAACGTTTTTAAAGTCAATTCTTATTTAGGTCAACAAAGAAAAATTTTATTCTAGTTAGTTTTTACTAAATAATTACAATTAGTATAAATAAAGTAACATAACCTATGTGTTAAAACAGATGTTTTACCACATAACCTATAACATAAAATCAGCTGTTTTATGAAATCATACGTTATCTATTATTTTAAGCTAATGGGAGAAAAATGCTTTGCATATATGTTACACCTTTTAATAAAAGTTTTCTCCCATACAAAACTAAAATCAATTTATTAAATTTAATTAATGAATTAATATTTGAAAAGAATTATATCAGAATCAATTGTCATCCACTAAAAGTTTAAAAAAATGTATTTGGACTTGAGTGGATGAATAAAACTTATTTTATTAACGATTGAAAAATTGTGAAAGATATATTAAGGATAGTGTGAACTAATAGAAGGAATTGAAAAATAGAACCCCATATAGTTCTGAGCTATTTTAATCAATAAAACTCTCCAATAAACTCAACGTATGGAATTTATTACAGATAAATTGTAAAATACTCTGTAAGCACAGTGACGTTCGTTTATAGTAGGCTATTTTTAAATTTTAGCCTAAATCTCACAAGGAGGCTAAAGTATAAGTGCCACTATAAGTGGTTACATATTGTATGTATTTTCCCTTTAATAATTTAGCCTATTTTTTTCAGGTGAGACTGAGTTTACAAATCAAGCCTAAATCAGAAAAAAATAATAAATTAAACAATATTTATGTGTATATTTGCGTACACTTTTCTGCCTTTCCTAACATTAAAATATTACTCTTTGTTAATGCAATTTGGAATAACTACACTCAAAACTTTATAGTACTCGAATAGCCGAGAGGCTGAGCCTGAAATAAAGTACTATTAAAGTATATGTGTATGTGTGAGTACATTTTTCTGCCTTTCCTAACATTAAAATATTACTCTTTGTTAATACATTTTGGAATAACTACACTCTCAAAACTTTATAGTACTCGAATAGCCGAGAAGCTGAACCTGAAAAAAGTACTATTAAAGTATATGTGTATGTGTGAGTACATTTTCCTGCCTTTCCTAACATTAAAATATTACTCTTTGTTAATGCATTTTGGAATAACTACACTCTCAAAACTTTATTAGTACTCGAATAGCCGAGAGGCTGAGCCTGAAATAAAGTACTATTAAAGTATATGTGAATGTGTGAGTACATTTTCCTGCCTTTCCTAACATTAAACTATTACTCTTTGTTAATACATTTTGGAATAACTACACTCTCAAAACTTTATTATTACTCGAATAGCCGAGAGGCTGAGCCTGAAAAAAGTACTATTAAAGTATATGTGTATGTGTGAGTATATTTTTCTGCCTTTCCTAACATTAAAATATTATTCTTTGTTAATGCATTTTGGAATAACTACACTCTCAAAACTTTATAGTACTCGAATAGCCGAGAGGCTGAGCCTGAAATAAAGTACTATTAAAGTATATGTGTATGTGTGAGTACATTTTTCTGCTTTTCCTAACATTAAAATATTACTCTTTGTTAATGCATTTTGGCATAACTACACTCTCAAAACTTTATAGTACTAGAATAGCCGAGAGGCTGAGCCTGAAATAAAGTACTATTAAAGTATATGTGTATGTGTGAGTACATTTTTCTGCCTTTCCTAACATTAAAATATTATTCTTTGTTAATGCATTTTGGAATAACTACACTCTCAAAACTTTATAGTACTCGAATAGCCGAGAGGCTGAGCCTGAAATAAAGTACTATTAAAGTATATGTGTATGTGTGAGTACATTTTTCTGCTTTTCCTAACATTAAAATATTACTCTTTGTTAATGCATTTTGGCATAACTACACTCTCAAAACTTTATAGTACTAGAATAGCCGAGAGGCTGAGCCTGAAATAAAGTACTGTTAAAGTATATGTGTATGTGTGAGTACATTTTTCTGCCTTTCCTAACATTAAAATATTACTCTTTGTTAATGCATTTTGGAATAACTACACTCTCAAAACTTTATAGTACTCGAATAGCCGAGAGGCTGAGCCTGAAATAAAGTACTATTAAAGTATATGTGTATGTGTGAGTACATTTTCCTGCCTTTTCTAACATTAAACTATTACTCTTTGTTAATGCATTTTGGAATAACTACACTCTCAAAACTTTATTAGTACTCGAATAGCCGAGAGGCTGAGCCTGAAATAAAGTACTATTAAAGTATATGTGTATGTGTGAGTACATTTTCCTGCCTTTCCTAACATTAAACTATTACTCTTTGTTAATGCATTTTGGAATAACTACACTCTCAAAACTTTATAGTACTCGAATAGCCGAGAGGCTGAGCCTGAAATAAAGTACTATTAAAGTATATGTGTATGTGTGAGTGCATTTTTCTGCTTTTCCTAACATTAAAATATTATTCTTTGTTAATGCATTTTGGAATAACTACACTCTCAAAACTTTATAGTACTCGAATAGCCGAGAGGCTGAGCCTGAAATAAAGTACTATTAAAGTATATGTGTATGTGTGAGTATATTTTTCTGCTTTTCCTAACATTAAAATATTATTCTTTGTTAATGCATTTTGGAATAACTACACTCTCAAAACTTTATAGTACTCGAATAGCCGAGAGGCTGAGCCTGAAATAAAGTACTATTAAAGTATATGTGTATGTGTGAGTACATTTTTCTGCTTTTCCTAACATTAAAATATTACTCTTTGTTAATGCATTTTGGCATAACTACACTCTCAAAACTTTTTAGTACTAGAATAGCCGAGAGGCTGAGCCTGAAATAAAGTACTATCAAAGTATATGTGTATGTGTGAGTACATTTTTCTGCTTTTCCTAACATTAAAATATTACTCTTTGTTAATGCATTTTGGCATAACTACACTCTCAAAACTTTATAGTACTCGAATAGCCGAGAGGCTGAGCCTGAAATAAAGTACTATTAAAGTATATGTGTATGTGTTAGTACATTTTTCTGCTTTTCCTAACATTAAAATATTACTCTTTGTTAATGCATTTTGGCATAACTACACTCTCAAAACTTTATAGTACTCGAATAGCCGAGAGGCTGAGCCTGAAATAAAGTACTATTAAAGTATATGTGTATGTGTGAGTACATTTTTCTGCTTTTCCTAACATTAAAATATTACTCTTTGTTAATGCATTTTGGCATAACTACACTCTCAAAACTTTTTAGTACTAGAATAGCCGAGAGACTGAGCCTGAAATAAAGTACTATTAAAGTATATGTGTATGTGTGAGTACATTTTTCTGCTTTTCCTAACATTAAAATATTACTCTTTGTTAATGCATTTTGGCATAACTACACTCTCAAAACTTTATAGTACTCGAATAGCCGAGAGGCTGAGCCTGAAATAAAGTACTATTAAAGTATATGTGTATGTGTGAGTACATTTTTCTGCTTTTCCTAACATTAAACTATTACTCTTTGTTAATGCATTTTGGAATAACTACACTCTCAAAACTTTATAGTACTAGAATAGCCGAGAGGCTGAGCCTGAAATAAAGTACTATTAAAGTATATGTGTATGTGTGAGTACATTTTTCTGCTTTTCCTAACATTAAACTATTACTCTTTGTTAATGCATTTTGGAATAACTACACTCTCAAAACTTTATAGTACTAGAATAGCCGAGAGGCTGAGCCTGAAATAAAGTACTATTAAAGTATATGTGTATGTGTGAGTACATTTTTCTGCTTTTCCTAACATTAAACTATTACTCTTTGTTAATGCATTTTGGAATAACTACACTCTCAAAACTTTATAGTACTAGAATAGCCGAGAGGCTGAGCCTGAAATAAAGTACTATTAAAGTATATGTGTATGTGTGAGTACATTTTTCTGCTTTTCCTAACATTAAACTATTACTCTTTGTTAATGCATTTTGGAATAACTACACTCTCAAAACTTTATAGTACTCGAATAGCCGAGAGGCTGAGCCTGAAATAAAGTACTATTAAAGTATATGTGTATGTGTGAGTGCATTTTTCTGCCTTTCCTAACATTAAAATATTACTCTTTGTTAATGCCTTTTGGCATAACTACACTCTCAAAACTTTTTAGTACTCGAATAGCCGAGAGGCTGAGCCTGAAATAAAGTACTATTAAAGTATATGTGTATGTGTGAGTACATTTTTCTGCTTTTCCTAACATTAAAATATTACTCTTTGTTAATGCATTTTGGCATAACTACACTCTCAAAACTTTATAGTACTCGAATAGCCGAGAGGCTGAGCCTGAAATAAAGTACTATTAAAGTATATGTGTATGTGTGAGTACATTTTTCTGCTTTTCCTAACATTAAACTATTACTCTTTGTTAATGCATTTTGGAATAACTACACTCTCAAAACTTTATAGTACTAGAATAGCCGAGAGGCTGAGCCTGAAATAAAGTACTGTTAAAGTATATGTGTATGTGTGAGTACATTTTTCTGCCTTTCCTAACATTAAAATATTACTCTTTGTTAATGCATTTTGGAATAACTACACTTTAAAAACTTTATAGTACTCGAATAGCCGAGAGGCTGAGCCTGAAATAAAGTACTATTAAAGTATATGTGTATGTGTGAGTGCATTTTTCTGCTTTTCCTAACATTAAAATATTATTCTTTGTTAATGCATTTTGGAATAACTACACTCTCAAAACTTTATAGTACTCGAATAGCCGAGAGGCTGAGCCTGAAATAAAGTACTATTAAAGTATATGTGTATGTGTGAGTATATTTTTCTGCTTTTCCTAACATTAAAATATTATTCTTTGTAAAATGCATTTTGGAATAACTACACTCTCAAAACTTTATAGTACTCGAATAGCCGAGAGGCTGAGCCTGAAATAAACTACTATTAAAGTATATGTGTATGTGTGAGTACATTTTTCTGCTTTTCCTAACATTAAAATATTACTCTTTGTTAATGCATTTTGGCATAACTACACTCTCAAAACTTTATAGTACTAGAATAGCCGAGAGGCTGAGCCTGAAATAAAGTACTATTAAAGTATATGTGTATGTGTGAGTACATTTTTCTGCCTTTCCTAACATTAAAATATTACTCTTTGTTAATGCATTTTGGAATAACTACACTCTCAAAACTTTATAGTACTCGAATAGCCGAGAGGCTGAGCCTGAAATAAAGTACTATTAAAGTATATGTGTATGTGTGAGTACATTTTTCTGCCTTTCCTAACATTAAAATATTATTCTTTGTTAATGCATTTTGGAATAACTACACTCTCAAAACTTTATTAGTACTCGAATAGCCGAGAGGCTGAGCCTGAAATAAAGTACTATTAAAGTATATGTGTATGTGTGAGTACATTTTCCTGCCTTTCCTAACATTAAAATATTACTCTTTGTTAATGCATTTTGGAATAACTACACTCTCAAAACTTTATTAGTACTCGAATAGCCGAGAGGCTGAGCCTGAAATAAAGTACTATTAAAGTATATGTGTATGTGTGAGTACATTTTTCTGCCTTTCCTAACATTAAAATATTATTCTTTGTTAATGCATTTTGGAATAACTACACTCTCAAAACTTTATTAGTACTCGAATAGCCGAGAGGCTGAGCCTGAAATAAAGTACTATTAAAGTATATGTGTATGTGTGAGTATATTTTTCTGCTTTTCCTAACATTAAAATATTACTCTTTGTTAATGCATTTTGGCATAACTACACTCTCAAAACTTTATAGTATTCGAATAGCCGAGAGGCTGAGCCTGAAATAAAGTACTATTAAAGTATATGTGTATGTGTGAGTACATTTTTCTGCCTTTCCTAACATTAAAATATTACTCTTTGTTAATGCATTTTGGAATAACTACACTCTCAAAACTTTATAGTATTCGAATAGCCGAGAGGCTGAGCCTGAAATAAAGTACTATTAAAGTATATGTGTATGTGTGAGTACATTTTTCTGCTTTTCCTAACATTAAACTATTACTCTTTGTTAATGCATTTTGGAATAACTACACTCTCAAAACTTTATAGTACTCGAATAGCCGAAAGGCTGAGCCTGAAATAAAGTACTATTAAAGTATATGTGTATGTGTGAGTACATTTTTCTGCCTTTCCTAACATTAAACTATTACTCTTTGTTAATGCATTTTGGAATAACTACACTCTCAAAACTTTATAGTACTCGAATAGCCGAGAGGCTGACCCTGAAAAAGGTACTATTAAAGTATATGTGTATGTGTGAGTACATTTTTCAGCCTTTCCTAACATTAAACTATTACTCTTTGTTAATGCATTTTGGCATAACTACACTCTCAAAACTTTATAGTACTCGAATAGCCGAGAGGCTGAGCCTGAAATAAAGTACTATTAAAGTATATGTGTATGTGTGAGTACATTTTTCTGCTTTTCCTAACATTAAACTATTACTCTTTGTTAATGCATTTTGGAATAACTACACTCTCAAAACTTTATAGTACTAGAATAGCCGAGAGGCTGAGCCTGAAATAAAGTACTATTAAAGTATATGTGTATGTGTGAGTACATTTTTCTGCTTTTCCTAACATTAAACTATTACTCTTTGTTAATGCATTTTGGAATAACTACACTCTCAAAACTTTATAGTACTAGAATAGCCGAGAGGCTGAGCCTGAAATAAAGTACTATTAAAGTATATGTGTATGTGTGAGTACATTTTTCTGCTTTTCCTAACATTAAACTATTACTCTTTGTTAATGCATTTTGGAATAACTACACTCTCAAAACTTTATAGTACTAGAATAGCCGAGAGGCTGAGCCTGAAATAAAGTACTATTAAAGTATATGTGTATGTGTGAGTACATTTTTCTGCTTTTCCTAACATTAAACTATTACTCTTTGTTAATGCATTTTGGAATAACTACACTCTCAAAACTTTATAGTACTCGAATAGCCGAGAGGCTGAGCCTGAAATAAAGTACTATTAAAGTATATGTGTATGTGTGAGTGCATTTTTCTGCCTTTCCTAACATTAAAATATTACTCTTTGTTAATGCCTTTTGGCATAACTACACTCTCAAAACTTTTTAGTACTCGAATAGCCGAGAGGCTGAGCCTGAAATAAAGTACTATTAAAGTATATGTGTATGTGTGAGTACATTTTTCTGCTTTTCCTAACATTAAAATATTACTCTTTGTTAATGCATTTTGGCATAACTACACTCTCAAAACTTTATAGTACTCGAATAGCCGAGAGGCTGAGCCTGAAATAAAGTACTATTAAAGTATATGTGTATGTGTGAGTACATTTTTCTGCTTTTCCTAACATTAAACTATTACTCTTTGTTAATGCATTTTGGAATAACTACACTCTCAAAACTTTATAGTACTAGAATAGCCGAGAGGCTGAGCCTGAAATAAAGTACTGTTAAAGTATATGTGTATGTGTGAGTACATTTTTCTGCCTTTCCTAACATTAAAATATTACTCTTTGTTAATGCATTTTGGAATAACTACACTTTAAAAACTTTATAGTACTCGAATAGCCGAGAGGCTGAGCCTGAAATAAAGTACTATTAAAGTATATGTGTATGTGTGAGTGCATTTTTCTGCTTTTCCTAACATTAAAATATTATTCTTTGTTAATGCATTTTGGAATAACTACACTCTCAAAACTTTATAGTACTCGAATAGCCGAGAGGCTGAGCCTGAAATAAAGTACTATTAAAGTATATGTGTATGTGTGAGTATATTTTTCTGCTTTTCCTAACATTAAAATATTATTCTTTGTAAAATGCATTTTGGAATAACTACACTCTCAAAACTTTATAGTACTCGAATAGCCGAGAGGCTGAGCCTGAAATAAACTACTATTAAAGTATATGTGTATGTGTGAGTACATTTTTCTGCTTTTCCTAACATTAAAATATTACTCTTTGTTAATGCATTTTGGCATAACTACACTCTCAAAACTTTATAGTACTAGAATAGCCGAGAGGCTGAGCCTGAAATAAAGTACTATTAAAGTATATGTGTATGTGTGAGTACATTTTTCTGCCTTTCCTAACATTAAAATATTACTCTTTGTTAATGCATTTTGGAATAACTACACTCTCAAAACTTTATAGTACTCGAATAGCCGAGAGGCTGAGCCTGAAATAAAGTACTATTAAAGTATATGTGTATGTGTGAGTACATTTTTCTGCCTTTCCTAACATTAAAATATTATTCTTTGTTAATGCATTTTGGAATAACTACACTCTCAAAACTTTATTAGTACTCGAATAGCCGAGAGGCTGAGCCTGAAATAAAGTACTATTAAAGTATATGTGTATGTGTGAGTACATTTTCCTGCCTTTCCTAACATTAAAATATTACTCTTTGTTAATGCATTTTGGAATAACTACACTCTCAAAACTTTATTAGTACTCGAATAGCCGAGAGGCTGAGCCTGAAATAAAGTACTATTAAAGTATATGTGTATGTGTGAGTACATTTTTCTGCCTTTCCTAACATTAAAATATTATTCTTTGTTAATGCATTTTGGAATAACTACACTCTCAAAACTTTATTAGTACTCGAATAGCCGAGAGGCTGAGCCTGAAATAAAGTACTATTAAAGTATATGTGTATGTGTGAGTATATTTTTCTGCTTTTCCTAACATTAAAATATTACTCTTTGTTAATGCATTTTGGCATAACTACACTCTCAAAACTTTATAGTATTCGAATAGCCGAGAGGCTGAGCCTGAAATAAAGTACTATTAAAGTATATGTGTATGTGTGAGTACATTTTTCTGCCTTTCCTAACATTAAAATATTACTCTTTGTTAATGCATTTTGGAATAACTACACTCTCAAAACTTTATAGTATTCGAATAGCCGAGAGGCTGAGCCTGAAATAAAGTACTATTAAAGTATATGTGTATGTGTGAGTACATTTTTCTGCTTTTCCTAACATTAAACTATTACTCTTTGTTAATGCATTTTGGAATAACTACACTCTCAAAACTTTATAGTACTCGAATAGCCGAAAGGCTGAGCCTGAAATAAAGTACTATTAAAGTATATGTGTATGTGTGAGTACATTTTTCTGCCTTTCCTAACATTAAACTATTACTCTTTGTTAATGCATTTTGGAATAACTACACTCTCAAAACTTTATAGTACTCGAATAGCCGAGAGGCTGACCCTGAAAAAGGTACTATTAAAGTATATGTGTATGTGTGAGTACATTTTTCAGCCTTTCCTAACATTAAACTATTACTCTTTGTTAATGCATTTTGGAATAACTACACTCTCAAAACTTTATTAGTACTCGAATAGCCGAGAGGCTGAGCCTGAAATAAAGTACTATTAAAGTATATGTGTATGTGTGAGTACATTTTTCTGCCTTTCCTAACATTAAACTATTACTCTTTGTTAATGCATTTTGGAATAACTACACTCTCAAAACTTTATAGTACTCGAATAGCCGAGAGGCTGAGCCTGAAAAAAGTACTATTAAAGTATATGTGTATGTGTGAGTATATTTTTCTGCCTTTCCTAACATTAAACTATTACTCTTTGTTAATGCATTTTGGAATAACTACACTCTCAAAACTTTATAGTACTCGAATAGCCGAGAGGCTGAGCCTGAAATAAAGTACTATTAAAGTATATGTGTATGTGTGAGTATATTTTTCTGCCTTTCCTAACATTAAACTATTACTCTTTGTTAATGCATTTTGGAATAACTACACTCTCAAAACTTTATAGTACTCGAATAGCCGAGAGGCTGAGCCTGAAATAAAGTACTATTAAAGTATATGTGTATGTGTGAGTACATTTTTCTGCCTTTCCTAACATTAAACTATTACTCTTTGTTAATGCATTTTGGAATAACTACACTCTCAAAACTTTATAGTACTCGAATAGCCGAGAGGCTGAGCCTGAAAAAAGTACTATTAAAGTATATGTGTATGTGTGAGTACATTTTTCTGCCTTTCCTAACATTAAAATATTATTCTTTGTTAATGCATTTTGGAATAACTACACTCTCAAAACTTTATAGTACTCGAATAGCCGAGAGGCTGAGCCTGAAATAAAGTACTATTAAAGTATATGTGTATGTGTGAGTACATTTTTCTGCCTTTCCTAACATTAAAATATTATTCTTTGTTAATGCATTTTGGAATAACTACACTCTCAAAACTTTATAGTACTCGAATAGCCGAGAGGCTGAGCCTGAAAAAAGTACTATTAAAGTATATGTGTATGTGTGAGTACATTTTTCTGCCTTTCCTAACATTAAAATATTATTCTTTGTTAATGCATTTTGGAATAACTACACTCTCAAAACTTTATTAGTACTCGAATAGCCGAAAGGCTGAGCTTGAAATAAAGTACTATTAAAGTATAGTGTATGTGTGAGTACATTTTTCTACCTTTCCTAACATTAAAATATTATTCTTTGTTAATGCATTTTGGAATAACTACACTCTTAAAACTTTATTAGTACTCGAATAGCCGAAAGGCTGAGCCTGAAATAAAGTACTATTAAAGTATATGTGTATGTGTGAGTACATTTTTCTGCCTTTCCTAACATTAAAATATTATTCTTTGTTAATGCATTTTGGAATAACTACACTCTCAAAACTTTATAGTACTCGAATAGCCGAGAGGCTGAGCCTGAAATAAAGTACTATTAAAGTATATGTGTATGTGTGAGTACATTTTTCTGCCATTCCTTTTGTTCAACAAAAGAGAATATTGAAAAGTTAAAAATAGCAGAAATATGTACTCAAACATATAGAAATATTCCTAACAGAAATGAAGATGAGTATATTATTAATTTACTATTAAAGTTTTGAGAATAGAGCTCTACCTAAACGGTTGAACAAAGAAAAATATTGTAAGGTTAAGAAAGACGGAAAAGTGTACTGAAATGTATACAAATACTCCTAACTGAAGTGAAGATAAGTATATTGAGAATCCAAACAATATTTAGTTTGATTCCGATTTTTAAAGGACAAAAATAATTGAATTTTATTTTTAAAACTGCAGACTTTTATTTATGAGCTTCAATCCATAACGCCATTAATATTGCTTTGTAATCCGTTGTATGCTCTAATTATATTATCCTAAAATTAAACGAGATCGAATTAAATGTAAATGGTGCTTTCAGTTTACCACTTATTGTGAGTATGCTAACAAGTACCTAGCAGAGGCAAATGTGTATATAATCAACAGGCCGAATTGTTGCTGGTTCAGGTGTTTCCTAAGGGTGGGGTGACGTTTTATGATGTCCTAATGACCGGGGGGGGGGGGGCGGGTGACGCTTATAACGGGCTCATTGAACTAAAAGCTATCGATGACTTACATTCCACACGTAATAGAAATTGGGAAAATTACATTTGGTGATCATAAAGGCTTCGGGAACACGGAATAATTCTTAATCTAGGTGGCGACGATCTTCAAACTAATTCTTAAAACTTGAAAAATTTGAAAAAAGATAAAAATTATATTAGTTGAACAAATACTCGGTTAATACGTGAGTCAAACAACTTTGATTTATTAAAAATTCGCTTACGTTTCGACGACTAAATTGTCGCCCTCATTCAGGCCCGATCTTCTCTGTTGTACTATTTTCAAAGCTATTAGAACCATAAGACAACTTCCTTTCTATATTTTTGAAGACGCACAGACCTAAATTATAGAAGGAACTTTGTATTCTGGTTCTAATAGCTTTGAAAATAGTACAAATAAGGAGATCAGGCCTGAATGAGGATGACAATTTAGTCGTCGAAACGTAACAGAATTTTTAATGGATCAAGGTTTCTTGTCTCACGTAACAACCGAGTTTTTGTTCAACAAAAAGTTTTGTGAGTGTACACTTTATCATAGAAATTATTTTACTTTAAAATATTTATCATACTTTTAAACATCACATTTTTTCATAAAACAGAGTACTGTGTTCTACTGCATCAGAATATAGGCAGAAAGTAGTCAGGGTGGATTTGGGACTTTGAAAGATAACAAAACAAGGACTATTATGACCTAACATGTTGACCACTTGGCTTTTATTTTGTAAATGTTTTTGCTTCAGGAAAAATCAATGAAGTCATTTCCTCTCAAACGCCGTAAGTATCTCGGGCATGAGTAAAGATTTGTTTTTTTACAAAATCTAACCTAATCGTATCTTATAGTTACATTATAATGTATTATCATTTATTGCAGTTTTATTAAAAAAAGAATTTTAAAAAGTTTTATTTCTACTGTAAGGATATGATCTTTGTGCATATATTATTTTAAATCTTTGTGACGACAGCTAATGGTTTTATTATTTTAAATCTTTGTGACGTCAGCTAATGGTTTTATTATTTTAAATCTTTGTGACGTCAGCTAATGGTTTTATTATTTTAAATCTTTGTGACGTCAGCTAATGGTTTTATTATTTTAAATCTTTGTGACGTCAGCTAATGGTTTTATTATTTTCTCACTGGAAATGCTTAAAATTGTTATTAATGTGTTTTTGAGCACTCGAAATAACAAATGAACAAATGAGAAGCCGGTTGGCTATCTAGTCAAAATTGTTTTATTTATTGCAACATTTCGGCAACTGATTTGTTGCCCTTATTAAGCCTGAAAACAATTTAACAATTTCTTTTGTTGTTTCATGGTTATCTTTTTTGGGGGGGTTTATTGTTGTTCTATCGGTTTTAGTAACGTTTTTAATTATATTTAGATGCATTTAAGACTCTCGCCATGTAGGTGGGTTATTTTATTAAGTTTGTGCCTAAAATTTCATTGTATTTTTTTTTAAGTTTAAAATTTCTGTTGTTGAGTGTACTTGTATTTTATAGTGTATTGATAAATTGTTTGCAGGCTTGATAAGGGCAACGAAAGCCCGGAACGTTGCAATAAATAATAAAACAATTTTAACTCAATATTCAAACGTCTTATCATTCATTTGCTTAAAATTGTTGTTTTTGTAATTTAAATATTTTTCTAAATTGATTGTTTAGGCTGGAGGTTTGCTATAGTTAGCGAATTTTTGTGTGTTTCTCCTACTTGTTTTGTTTACACATAAATAATTTCCAGTACAAGGTTACTGTAGCTTGACGATACCATACAGTCCTTGTATTACTGTAATTGTTACTAAAAGAATGTAAAATTTATTCCATGCTACTATTTATTTTAATGAAACCAGTAAGTTTCAAGTCATACTGTTGTCTTGTGTTATTTTGGAAAATTTCTAACATATTCTTTTTGTTGAGGACTCTAGAATTGTCTAATTCATATCTGTTGTAGAATGTACGTGTTTAAAGTAGAGAAATTAGTGCACAAACAGAAAAATTATCAAATATGAATAATTAAACACTAACTTTTATAGACGTAATATAATGATTTAAATGTAAATATCTTAACGTGATTATTATTTGATAGTTTGGTTTAGTAATAACATTATTACTAGTTGTTTAAAACACAAATATAACCTATTACTTGTAAATACGTGGAGTTTGTCCATTGGTAATAAATACGATTATATCTTGCCAGAACTCTACGAAACCTAGTATATCCCAATATCCATAATACTGGTTTACCTTAACCAATAATAGGCCTAACGAAAAAAACACACTTGAGATACCTCACAACATATATTAAATGAATAAACTATTATAATATAAACTATACACAGATTTAAAAATGAACCATTTAAATTAAAACACAAGATTTGCTATTGTAAACTGAACTGATTGGACGTAATAGGCTCTTGCTTTAATAATAGTAACTGGATTATAGTTTAACGTGCTTGAATTAAGTATTATGGATATACTAAACAATGATTTAGAATGTATGTATACAAAATGTAATAAAACAATTAAACTTGGAGCAAAGCACGGTATTGCGTAAGCAACGCCGAATGGCAACAGGGCATAAGACAAACAAACGCTACGCTCATAGCTTGGCTACGGACAGACGCTTTTTAGAAGCATGAATAAATGCTTAGCAATTATACCAAAGTATTGACCACTCACCTTACTCAAACAGCATGCCATGTTGTCAAATTGTTCCTGTAATAAAACTCCGCTAGTTTCAGACAAACAGCTTCGCACCAAGCCAGCGCACACAACAGGTACACAATACCCCTCGGACTTTCTATGGGCCGAATAACCTTTGGAAGCTATCGGAAAACGCTACAAGCTGTACGATAAATCGATAGGCCACACCGACTTTTCACTGGACACAATTATTCACTGAATTTACTTCTCCTTTTCCGACTTATATATGTTTCCTAATCGATTAGCTTAGGATATGAGTGACTTTTTAACAGCAGTGCAAACTAATGTTGTTGATTTAGTGGATTAAGTTGATACGCTATTGATTTGCTACGAAAACGAGTTGGATGTCTGGTTGCTTACATGACGTCATCGATACGTAAAATGCGTTCAATTATTAATTACAGTATCACTTTCTCTGACGAATAGGGAAGTACTGTGCCATGAATGTTTATATGATTGGTCTGTTTTGACAGTGTTTATTTCCCCAATGCGTTGAAAGGTTTGACCAAAATCTGAAATGTTAAGCACTTCAACAAAACTAATTATTCAAACTGTGAACTTCCCTCTAATATAAAACTAAAGGCAACAGCCAACTCAATTTCTTCCTTTGTACTTATGTTTCTAAAAAAATACATTCTGATACAGCAAAAACGATTTTATGTGTCGGACATCGTGAATACTGATTAAAAGTTACTTTAATTATCGTTGTACAAACATAACCTCACTTTAAAAACACACTAAACGATTTCATATGTCAGGAAGACATAGTGGGTGAAACGTGCAACAATTATCGTTGTACAAACATAACCTCACTTTAAAAATACACTAAAGGATTTTATATATTGGGAACCATAAATGATTTCCAAATCGCACATTATTTGTCGTCATACAAACATAGCCTAACTTTTAAAAAATTACTAAACTATTTCATATCATGAGATCCATAAATAGTGTTAAAACTTACAATAATTATTGTCGTACAATCATAACGTCATTTTTAAAAATCACTAATCGATTTAATATGACGGAAAACATAAACAGTGGTCAAAACTTACATTAATTATCGTTATACAAACATAACATTAGATTTTAAAACTTACTAAACGATTTTAAATGTCGGAATCATAATTATAATTGTTATAGTTATAAATGTTAGTTATAATTGTCATAATTATTCATGAACTATTATATATATTAAATATGGTGATATGTTTTCTTGTAATATAGTTAATAAATTAAAAATATTTCAAAAACAAGAATACTTTTAATGAATATATTTATTCAAAGCTTTTCGCCGACAAAATAGTATCAGCATCTTCAGGAAAAATAATTATCTAATAAAACATTTTTACAAAATTAAATCATGTCAGGAAGTTAACTCGCATATAAACAAAGTAAGATTTTTTTTAAGTACACTATAGTGTAAGTGATAAGTGAATACACGAAAACAATGTTGCAAAGTTAAATATATATATATATATATATATATATATATATATATATATATATATATATATTGCTTTTTTAATATTCTTGTTTTTGAAATATTTTTAATTTAATAATTATATATATTACTATTGTAAATACTTCAATAAATACTTAAAAGTATTTACAATAGTAATATATTAACTTCATAAAGTCAGTGCAACTGAAAAATAATGCACAACGTAAAATATCAATATATATATATATATATATATATATATATATATATATATATATATTTGTAGATTATGCAACACTGTTTTCTTGTATACTTTATCACTTTCACTTATGTACTTAAACAAGAATCTTACTTGGTATTTATGCTCATAAATACCAATACTTGGCATAAATACCAAGTAAGATTCTTGTTTAAGTACATAAGTGAAAGTGATATATATATATATATATATATATATATATATATATATATATATATATATATATATATATATATATTTAACTTTGCAACATTGTTTTCGTGTATTCACTTATTACTTACACTATAGTGTACTTAAAAAAATCGTACTTTGTTTATATGCGAGTTAACTTTCGAAGACTAATTACGGTGTCTTCATTATCGGGCATCATCTGAAACTGAGAGACATCGTAATTAGTCTTCAAAAGTTAACTCACATACATACCAAGTAGATTCTTGCTCAAGTACATTATAGTGAAAGTGATATATATATATATATATATATATATATATATATATATATATATATATATATATATTCATATATAAATATATAGAATGTATTTAGAAGTACACTGAGGCACACACACACAAGCACACACACACATACACACACACACACACCACACACACATTTACACACCTGTGTTTCTCTTTTTTTACCTACCTATCTACACATTCAAGCTCGCAGACTTTTGCGGGCGCATTGTAGGCCTCAATGTTGACATGTGTCTTCAAAATATTGATTACATTAAGCAACGAGGCCGCAACTGTTTACAAAGGAATGAAGGTGAAGCCATAAAATGGTAAATAATGTTTTTTGCTTATTCTATCGCCACGTCCAATTTAGATTAAACCTTTCCGTGTTGCTTTTCGAAAGCTTCTACAAAAATAACGCAGGGCGCAGTGGGTTTTGCTCTCTTGGACGCCTTCCACCTGTTTATTACTTCTTCTGTAAATTGCCTTGAAATTCAGATTTCTTCAGTGTATCTTAATTTAAAATATATCAGGGGGCACTTTGATCGAAATGTTCGTTCATTTCAATCGCTTTTTGTGAAATTCTTTTTTCATGGTCGTTAAAAGTAACAGAAGAGAAATGAATACCAAAATAAAAGTATATCTGAGATTCAGTATATAATTAAAAATCTCAGAGTCAAACAGGAGGAAACTCGTTGAGATACCAATGGCTGCATTTCTCTACATATGTAAAAACATCCGTTCTACAAATTGGAAACAGAATTTCTAGACATTAAGGATTAACTTCCACGGAGACGAAGATTGATTTTAGTCGTCGGAAAGTTCTGAAAACGTTCCTCTTAAAAAACTAAGCTACAACTATAGGCAGGCATCCGTCTATAAGCATCCGCGCCTTCAGCTCCGCTAATCCCAAGGCCTCCAGACCTACGTGCTTGGTGTACGAAGGATATGAGCGACTTTAGTCAAGTCACATATCGTCGCAACCATTTGGCACGCAGCAGTGAGAGGGTTTTTGGCATTGCAACCTAAGAAACCAACCATAAAATATTCCACATTAGGAAACATTTTTACTTCAAGTCCAGTCCTTAGTGTGAAGATATGGACGCGTTACATGTTGTCAGATTGTTCGAGTAACGTTGACTAGTTCTCAATTTTTTAGCAGTGTTCTGTGTGTTGGTTATTAAGAAGCGTATTGCTTTTCTACGTAGTAGGACCGTAATTCAATACTTAGCATAGTATTGTCTTAAAATAAACACAAGTAAAAGAATTATTGATAACGTTTGTAAAAACATTTCTAAGATATTGTTAATCCTTTGTAGGGTCGTTTGTTTGAATATGATCACATGACTTTACTGTTAGTATCATTGTTAACCACTGCCTTGTGAATTGTGTGAACATAACAGATTATAATTTTAAACAAAAACTATAGACTTAGATGAATAATACAAAGTAATAATTTTATATAAACCTATCAGAAAGGAATTGTTAAGTGAGAAATGGCATAGAATTTTTGTTTTTTTTTTAAATAAAGGAGAAAGTAAAAATTATGTTGAAATCGTTTACAGTACAAAAGTGCTACTTCTAGTTCCCAATGTTGATGTTTTGCTAAATAAAATTAAAAATAAATTATTTAAACTGTTACTAAAGAAATAAAAATGCCGGTTGTTGATGAAATATTTCAGTCTGGGTTGTTAATCGTAGGATGAAAAGTATATTCAAAATTTCATATACAAAAATCTTAGTTATGTTCCTTCTATTAAAATTGGTAACTAAGAGATAATTTTCCAGAAAGTAAAACTGTATTTCACGAGAATCTAACTTTTTTTTACAGATAATAAACACTTAAGTTACGTAAGAAGCAACTTGATAGAGATCGATGGATTGTTCTCATACCGCAATCATCATCTATAGCTATTATCATACCTATACCAGTACAACTAGATGAAGTCCACTTAGCAGGTAGAGACTTCACTGCTTGTCTATTACAGGTTAGAGATTCTGCCCAAAATATGAATTTATTTTGGGCTTTTCTTTGCATCATGTGATCTTTTTCATTTCCTTACTAGTTAATTCCATCTACATTTCTTCATCCTTCTTATAAACGGCATAGCCGGTAGACACTTCCCTCACTGCTTGTCTACTTGTGTATAGTAAATGTACTTCATGTAGAACATTCTACTCACGGGTTGCCATAACATCTCCCTAGTTGCCTGTGCCAGGACTTTATGATTCCAATTTATTCCCACCTATAAACTGTATAGAGCCACAGTGATTCACTGTCCTTTCTTGGCGGTAACAACCAATCTAGGTGATCAACGTAAACCTACAACAAAACAATAATCAATTAAAATGGCACGGAGAAACCTCGATACTCTCTTTGGGAACATGCTAATATTAATGTGTAATGAACATCGTATAAGTTTAGTTACTCTTCTTTTGGAACTGGTTTCGTTTATATACTTACATTTATAATTTTGTATTTCTATATTTAATAAAATATATCAGGATTTATTACAAATAACTGCATTTTAATTCGTTTATTTATAGGATCATTTTCGAACGGCTAGTGTAAAACAAATATATTTATTATTATTATTTATATTATTATTATTAATTTAATAAATAATGATGCAATTATATAAAATACTAATATAAACAAGTAAATCATTTGAAAATAGATTTATATAAAAATTTAGTTATAAAGTCAGTTATTACGAAAAGTTTATATGAAATCAATAAGCAAATAAAAATAAATTATTAACAGTTCTCCTATAAGACAAGAAAAAGCTAAATAAAATTAAGCGTAGAGGAGGCAATTGCGTTTCTAAAGATAGTTAATTTTCTTAAAAAAATAAAACATAAATTCTTCATGAGTTCAGTGATTAAACCTTTTATCTTGTGAAGGATTTGGCCTTGACATCGTTCGTCATTAGAACTTTCTGTTACAGCTTCACTCTCATGAGGGTACTTTCTGTCCACCATGAAAGTAATTTGTTACTATAAAAAATTTTAAAAAAGAAACAAATTTAAAGAATGAAAAAGAATATATTTTACTTACTAAAAAGTAAATAAATTCCAGTAATGAAAACGTAATTTATAATAAGCTTATTGCCAACAAAATTTTGATCTTTTTGCGGCGCCGGTAAAAATTTTGGGGATATTAAGCTTATGATAAATTATATTTTAGTTATTGGAAAATAAAGTTCAGAATTGCGCACTGCGGGTAATAACGGGCGCCCCTAAATCAACCCCAATAGCTGCCATGGAAGCACAACTGCAGATAGAGCCTATC